>WTSP01014509.1:30442-48943 GCA_025331215.1 Actenoides lindsayi | reverse complement strand
CGGTGGGGGAGTGGAGCGGAGAGCGGGCCGGGGGGGCGGGGGGGGGGGGGGGGGGGGGTGGTGGAATGTCTGCTGAGTGACCATAACTTTTTGTAGTACTATGATGTTGGAAATTACATGAAGAGGAAAAAGTTACTCGTACTTTAGTTCTTTACAACTGTTTCTGCTTAACTTAGTGTCTCCAGATCATCTAATTATAAAAAAAAAAAATCCACTTTAAGACAGAGTTAAGGAGATTTTCTATTGGCACAACTTCTTGCTTGCTTTAAAGGTTCAAGCTGTTAAGTGCAGTACTGGAACTCCAGGAAAGCTGTGATTTATATATATTTTGGGGCTCTTCTGCTGTATGAGGATGGATGTGTAGTGATGCAAATATTGTAAGGTCTAAGTTTGAGAACACAGAAATGACTTTCTAACTAACATTCTGTTGTTCTAGGAAGTGATTTTTCTTCTTTTTATGAGGTGACTTGAAAATCAACTGTCCTATTTCTATTGTTTCCAAGAATAAATACATGCAGTTAATTTGTATTTGCTGTAAAATGTATCTCAACTTCCTATATTCCAGCCAAAAGACATTAACTCTACGAAATGACTCTCCCTCTGTGACCCAGCATTTAAGACTGTTGATACGAGGCCAGGATCAAGATTGCTTTCGGGTAACTGTCAGAAAAATTTCACTTTACTGCTTATGATAATTACCAGGCTATGTTTATAATAAATGTGTCTGTTGTTCCTTTATAAATGTCGGTGTCTAGCAGGCTGTGTATTTGCTCTGAGGCTGCCAAAATGGACAGGGTAGCAGAGCTGAAGCTATACTGGTGGCCTTAGGAAGAGCTGAAATGCTAAGTGTACTGTGTTAAACTGGGGCTGCTTACTGTTCTTTAAGCTGCTGTAGCACAGCAGAGTCCACATTCAGTGAAAGGGATCCATCTGTGGCCCCTCTTGCAGGAGGAATTCCAGATCTTGCTCCAAAGGATAGAAAAACTGGAATTAGCCTTTTGGGAATGACCATAACTAGAGGGATTTGTAGTTCACTTACATTTATATCTTCCTTTTTCCCTCATGTTCAGATAGGATATCTAAAAACCTTAAACTGAGAGAGAATTAATGTAGTGCTGGTTAAGTTCAGCCTTACTGTATTGTGGATTTAAGGCAAAAAGCTCTGTCATCTAAACTACGAGGTGTAGGGGCGTCTGTACCACCACATTGGATCATTGTAGGAATAGCTTGATCTTAGGCTTTTTTTTTTTGTTGCATGTTTTATATATAAAGTTGCTTTGCAACTTTAAATCTGTGCTATTGCCAACTGAGTTGATCCATATTTTGAGGAAATTAATTTTGGGTTACTAGTGAAGTAAGTTTTGGTATGTGGTTTTGTTTGGGTTTTTTTTCCTGTTACAGTCACTTCTAATGTCTCCATTTTTACAGCTGCAAAATCTATTTGGATCAGAAGAACGCTTAACTAGCATTTGGGAACTCAAAATCCGTCCCAAAGAAGATACCAACATACACTTGATGTTTACACCCACTCAAATAACTTGCTTCTTTGCAAAGCTGGAAATCAAACATCTGGGGACTCGATCACAACCAGGAATTAAGTTTACTGTAAGAGTCCCAACCTAACTTCTAAGAATTTTAAACATTTTTTTTCATAATTATTTTAAATCTAGCACTGAACAGCTGTTTCTGTGAAAAAGTTGAAAGTTTTCATGATATACATTATCTGTATACTAGTTAAAGATGGTGTGGGCATTACATTTTACTGTTTAAATACTAGCTTTAATTTTCCATCCACTTTTTCTCCTTATGAAGGAAGAAAGATTTGTAGGTACTATGTTAAAAGTAGCCTAAGATTTTAACTCTAGAACTGTCAAAAAATTGAAACTTGTCTTGCTTTATAGGTATTGAAACAGGTTGAATAAGTGTAGTCTTTTTTTTTTATTTCTTGTCAAGTCTCTTTGGTGCACATTTTAAGCATTTTGTTTTGTCTTTCTGTAACTATGTAGTTTACCGTAGTTGTACAGAAGTTTTAGTGAGAAGCTTTCTTTTGTTTGAAGTATGTCAAGGGTTAGGGCTGGGCTGGCCACTAGACAAATAGCAGATGCTCTCTGTTAACCCCTCTCTCTTCTCAAGAGGGAAGAGAAGAGGAAGAAGGGAGAGAGACTTATGAGTTGGAAAAGGAAACTAGGACAGAATTAATGAAAATAATAACAATGAAGTGAAATATATACAAATATATACAAAACCAATATTGAACCCAACACCCCCCTCACACCACACAGCCCCCCCAATGGCAGTTATGTCACTGACACCATTGATGCTGTGGAGCAGGCACTGGGAAAGTCCCAGACTGGACTCAGCAGCAGGTGGGAGCTGTGGTCAGGAGCTGGATTCAGGAGTATGGGTTATGATCGAAGGCAGAATGGATGGAGTACTCCTTGGACACTGCCACTAAAAAGAGGCTTTTGACGGTCATGATCGCTCAGCTTCATACTGAATGTGATGTACATGGGATGGAATCCCTTGTTGGTCAGTTCAGGGTCACCTGTCCTGGCTGCTTCTCCCCACAGGTACCACCTCTTACTCACTGCACCCCACCGTGGGGCACAAGATTGAGCAGTGACCTTGGTCTGCAGAGGAGCAAGTCTAAGCAAGAGCCTTTCTGCCCCCCCCAGCCCTCGGCAGTGACTCTGAACATGGAACATGGTCACTGCTGGAAGCAGAGAGTGGCTGTGACAATGTGTTGTGAACGTCAGACAGGGCAGGGAGTTTTTTGTTGTGGTTTTTTGGTTAGGTTTTTGTTTTGTTTAGTTCTACAGAAAAGTAAAATCACTGAACAAAATTCGTTCTGTTTTAGCAAACCAGGACAAAGTGCTTTTTTTTGTGTGTGATTTTTTTTTTTTTTTCCCCTTCAAGATACCATTATCTGGATATGGAGGAACAAGTAAAATAACTTTAGAAAACGTTAAAAAACTGTCAGATAATTTCATTGTGACACTGGATGGATTATTGCCTTCAGGAGTAAGGAAAAATTCCCTCTGCCTAAGAAATACAGGTTCTCGGGCTGCGTATGTTAAAGCACTGTGCTTTGCAAACCTGCAGACAAAAACGGTTATGGATCCTCAGGTAATGATGATATCTCCAGAGAAGTTTGTACTGAGAGAAGGAACACATGAAGTAAGTATAATACCTGATTCTGAGCAAGTTTTATTGATTTCAGTTAAAATAAATGTGATCAATGAGACTGTCTGACTAGCTCTTTATTACAATCTCGCTGAACTTGTGTTAAATCCTGTTTCACTCTGTTGTAGTGATTTGTTGACTCATTCTAAATATCAGTACTAACAATAAGACAATTTTTTTTTTCTCCTGAGTTTGTACTCTGTTTATTTTATCAGGTGGTTACTGTAACGTGGAATCCAATGGCAAAGGAAAAGAACTTCTATGAAAGAAACTCATTGGTATCAACAGTGTATTTTTTTTGTGGAGATGAAGTTTCTAGGCAGCAGTATCGTAGGTAAGATGTGCTTTGCTGTTGTAACAGTGACAGATGTTGAATAAAATTTAAAACTTGAGGTGTATGCTACCAAGATATGGTTTTAACATGCTTCCAAAAACAGCAAGAGGAAACTGAAAGACATTGATGATACAGAGAGGTCTAGTAAGTTGATGATACAGAGAGGTCTAGTAAGTCTTACATCTGGTAGATTCTTTGGTGGGGGGTTGTTCTGTTTATTTGTGGTTTTGTTTACATACTGTAGCTACAATCCTAGTTAAGGGGTTTATTTTCTTTTTACAATCTTGAATTTGACTGTGTGGGGTCTCGGGCAAAATTTTTCCCTTTTTTTGGTACCAGAGGAGAGTTGTGTTCTGTCTTGGTATCTCTCCAACAAAAGGAGTAGTACTGAAATTCAGTGCTATTAAGTTTTGATCAAGACTCGCATCTTGGTTTGCTGAATTTTGTTGACAGAGTGTTTGAGGAGATGTGTGAGAGGAATAACATCCACATATGCTCATAACACTAAGGAAATTTATAGAATACATCTTACTGAGCTTCAACAGGGGTTGTGTTACTCTGCATTTCAGGTTGTGTAACTCAGATGTGGGAGAATGTCATCCTCTGCTTTTAATGACATAAACGATGCTTCTGACTTGTGCTGTGTGTAATGATGTCAGATGTTAAGAACAGGCAGAGCACTAAAGTGCTGGTGATCATCACTGCAAAATTTCTGGCAATATTTTACTATTGGTTTTTAAACGTAATTGCCTGAAACTTTATGAAATCATTGTATTTATTGGTATCCAAAGAAAGTATTAAACATAGCTGAATTTAATTGTGTGACTTTGAGTAAAAAGCTCATGGGATAGCTGCATTTGTGACCTTGATAGGAAATTGGCCTATTTTAGGTATCTTACCTGATGTTCATTACCGATTTTGTTTTGGTTTTTATGAACTTTTGTTTGAGGCAGTGCTCACTATCAGTGGATTCTTCTCAAAGGGCAAAAATTCTTGGGCAAAAGCTTTGATCTACTGATCAGCAGAAAAGCCATTAAGAAGATTGATGCACCTATCAGGTGCATCTTTTTTTGTTCACTCTGGATGTTGGTACAGAGTGAAATTTTGTGCTGATTTTATTAGTCAACAGGCATGGCATTTGGGTCTTGAACACGGTGGTCTTGTTGGCTGTTTCATGGCGGGAGCTTCTCTAAAGTCTCCTTTGATCATTTGAAAGAGATACTTATTTTTTGAAACATCTGAGTCCTGTAAACCAGTCAAACCCATTCTGTAACTGTAGAAAGAGAACATGATTTGGGACTTAGGGGCAGGAGTGTGGAATGAGTGATCTGCCGACTCTGCCAACTGGTGGCTCAAGTTCTTTGCTCCAGAAATACACATAGTCAACAGCCTGGTAAGTAGCTTAGACCTGAGAGTAGTGCTGAAGTATTCTTTCCACCTCCATGTTCTGACCCTGTCTGAGTGCCAGGTTTCCTCTTACTGACCTGAAGGTTCTTATTTTCCCCAGGACTATTTATATCCCGATCCTTCCCAGTCTTTTCTGTCCCCTTGGCAGTCATGCTCCTTGGCTCCATGTTCCTGCTGGTGGCTGCCACCTGTTGCCACTCTGCCATTGACTGGTCAGTTTTTCCCCTCTAAAGGCTTTTCACTCATGACTGAAATAGCATTCTCCTGCTTCCTGAGGTGATTGAAAAATCACTCAGATGCCTGATGTACTTATCAGACACCTACGTAGGTGTGACTGACAGCAGAGAACAAGTATTTTTGGCAAGACAAGTGTATGGTAGCAATTATTTCAGTAGTTTCTTTTACTGTGCAGCAACAGAGCAGGTATTTCTTTAGCCATTTTAAGATTATGAAAAGAATTCAGTTTTAAATGAACGCTCACAGATTTGAGCTTGGTGTATTTAAGAAAAGATGAAGTTAAAATGTTAATGAAGTTAAAAAAATGCTTAGCGATTTTATCAATCTTTTCAAATTGTTTCCAATATTTTCTGATAATTTAACTTCTCTTGTTTCTTTATCTCTCTAACAGATCGAAGAGGTATAAACCTGAGGTAGAAAAAAACATAATCCCAGAAAACAGCGTATTGAGAAATATTGTATTTGATGAAGAATTTCAAGGGGAGCAGCTTGTGACAGAAGGTGAGCCTGTGTCTCAGTAAAAGGAAAATTTAATAGTTGGTTTTGGCTGAAAAAAAAAGTGCTTTTAGGCTTGATTCCTGTTTTATTTTTCCATTGTGTATGTTTTGATAAATGTAGAAGCAAAATTCTCAATGTGGACAGAGGTATTGGCCAGGTTTTGGTAGGGGGTGAGAGCTACAGGGGTGGCTTCTATGAGGAGCTTCCCCCATGTCTGATACAGTCAGTGTGGTTGGCTCCAAGATGGACCTACTGCTGGCCAAGGCCAAGCCCATCAGTGCCAGTGGTAGCACCTCTGGGATAACGTATTTAAGAAGGAGGAAAAGTTGCTGTGCAACAGCAGCTGGAAGAAAGAGTGAGAACACGTGAGACAGCTCTGCAGACACCAAGACTGAGGAAGGAGCGGGTGGCAGGTGCTCTTGGCACTGGAGCAGAAATTCCTCTGCAACCTGTGGTGAAGATGTGGGTGACAGGCTGGCCTACTGCAGCCCATGGAGGTCCACAGTGAAGTAGATTTCCACCTGCAGCCTGGGGAAGACACAACGCTGGAGAAGGTGGCTGTGTCTGAAGAAGGCCATGACTTCAAGGGAAGTACTTCTGCTTCTGTTAGCAAGGAATTTATTAAGAAGGAATGCAGTATATTGTAAAGATGTCCTTAAAAAAACAACACCCCCAAAAAATCCCAAACCAACTTCCTCACCCCTGAAACTGTTCAGTCACACAAGTTTCATGAATAAGTTTACTGTCAAACCCTACTTCTTGAGCTAGTTCTGTTCATGTATGGAAAGATTTTTACGGTTCTAAGTCTACTGCCTCTGAATAAATGTTGTAGTCTGATTCTTTCCCTATAGATAGTATGTTGTCTTGACTTGGAATAGTAAAGATTGTTGATCCTTCACATCTTGGTTGAGGCAAAATCCTGGTGAAGATACTTGGGTTCTGAAGTTAAGCCAGTGTTAGAGCCTTGACATCCTTGTATATCTTTTACTGCTGTATTACTAGAGTTTTGCTAATGGTAGCTTATTTTTTTTTTCTCCTTTCTGTAGAACACAAGGCTTACCTCTTGCATCTTAATGTTCTCCTGTCTCTCTGAGAGCATACTTTCCAGAATTTGTGAAATAGACTTTGTTCCATACTTTGCCACAACGCTTTTATTTACTCAAGGTTATTTACCTTGGACATGAAAAATCTTTGTCCTCTTATGTCCTTTTTTCCTGTACTCAATAAGTGTGAGGAGAGGACCATTGTTATAAAAAAAAACCCAAACAACAACCCAGGAGACAGACTAATACTGCAAATACGCCTTCAAGGAGGGGTGCTGAAGAGTAGCTCTTACTAAAGTAAACAAGGTTATTCTTAGTAGTTTTAGGAATGATACAAACTTCAAACTCTTCCTTACCTTCTTGTCACTTGGTGACATCCAGTGTGAATAGCACAGTCTTAATTCACACATATTAGTGCTCACTGGCTTTTCTGCGGGGATATCCACAAGTTGGTTGTTTTTATAGGGTCTTTTTCTTTACATGTTCTCAAGTGTACTTCGCAAGATCCTCTAGTGCATTTCTAGGTATCGTATGATGCACTTCACTCTGTTTTACAGGATCTAAGCCTTTGTATACAATTGTTTCTGTCAGTTGTGATTGTGAAAGCGACACCATCAAGGTGTTGCATGCTGTGATTTGAGTCTGACACTTTTTGGGTCTGGAATTGTGTGCACTGTGGCCTTGGAATTCAAAGTTATCTTCATGAAATCATGAACGCGCCTTTTTGATATAGTAACTTGGTGAAAATGAGATGAGCTGTAAGACTTAAATATTTTAATGGGCTAGTTGAAAATCAGGATTTCCCAAACTGATTGGAGTTCAGCTGCGAGGTGGAGGAGGGAATAAAAGGAATGTCCAGAAATAATGGTCATCCTAAAGAAAGAACGTCTTTCCACAATGAGTTTTGTTACATATATATACACACACACAGAATAAATAAACTATTTCTTCCAAAAAGTGTTCACTTCTTCAGTCTATTCAACATGAAATGCTTCAAATTCAAGGAGAAAACTTCGGCTTGATTATTAAACATTTTGATGAAACATTGTTTTTTTTATCTTTAAATCATACTTTTACATCCCTGACCTTTTGGATATATTGAGGTATAATAAATGAAATAGTGAAGTGTTAGATTGAATAGACTAATTTAAAAATAACTTCTGTCCAGGTGAATCTTTTTGTGAAGCCTTGGAAATGTAGTAGTCTTATTTGTCTCTGGGGGGAAAAAAAACAACTTAACTTTAATTTGGCATAGAATCAGATGAGTATATACTGTTAGTATAAAGGTGGAAAATATGTATCTTGAAATTAAGAGGTGTCTAGTTAGATTTGTTACATCTCATGTTAATGTTGATTTATGCCTGATAACTTCTAGTAAGTTATCTTTTTAATGATCTAGGGTAACTTAGCCAACAGTTTATTAACTGGGTCCATATCCTAAGTCACTGTTGTGTCAGTTCTGACTATTATAAATTTGTTCTCATTAGAATTGCTCTATTATTCTCATTTTTAGTATTTGATATCCCACGGGGGGCGAATGATATCCATCTTTTCTACTCAAATATGCGAAAGATTAACCTTTCTGTGGTTGGCTATGCCACTTGTGATGGGGATGGATTTCAGCAGTCTCCTGGACTTTATTTGGAGTCAGACAGGTAATGTTAACTATAAGGCTGACTGTCAAGCAACACCCAACTGAGATGCATCTCCTTTCATTGAAGATTTTGATGTCAGTGATGAAAATTGACTTTCTTTACAAGTGAAAGAGCTGCCTCTATAGTGAGAATGGCTCCAGTGAATATCTAGATGACTCAATATTTTTCTCTCTAGTCTGTTTAAACTGTTATGATAACTTTTAAACTGTTCCCTCAAATATGACACCATTAGCTTGGATCTGCAACCTCCTAGTCTGCATCTGAAGAGCCTTTTTTTTTTTTCCTATAGGCACTTCCACAGTCTATTTCTTATAGTAATCCTAATAGGACTGTAACCACTTCATTCTTTGTGTTGAGTTTTTGACATCTGGAATGGAAATAGAGATCTATTACAAAGGTGTAGTGGCCTTTTCCTTGTCCAGCCCTTACACCAGTGTAGTGTGCAGTCATCAGAGGAACAGTCAGCACTGAGGCTACCCACCACCCATTGAATGAAGTGGTCCCTTACTGAGTAAATTTCAAATTGAAAGCCCATGTAAAGAACATTTAGCATTTCTCAAAATTTAATACTGAAATACAGAGTAAGCTATAATAATTATTTTTATTGCTATACTTGCTTCATGTAATCTTATTTTCAGATCTGAGAACTCTGACAGACATATCAATGCAACTTTGGATGTTCTTCCTGTTAAAGGACCTCAGGGTCCTTCACTACCTATAAAAACGGATGATCAGGTTCAGAATAAATCAGATGATCAACAGAATTGGGCTGTTAAACCTGAGTTTTTGACTTTGGCATCTCCTTCTATTAGTAAGTATTTTTCAAATGTAATAAAATAACCGCTCTGTTATTAAAATAACTGTATTGTATACTATGTTATTATAATTTTTTGTTTGTAAATGTGGCTTGCCCAATAATGTTGCAGTAGCTTTACATCTAAAACAGTAAGCTTGCTTTGAATCCAGTTTTTTGGTTAAACTGTCAGAGATAGTGTGTTCTGTACATAAAATATGCATTGCATACCTATGAAGTGTTTAAAGCATTATAAAGGTGAAAATAAGGCAGAAAATTCTTTATCTTAATTGGTGCACCTCTGAATCTTGGGCATTTCTGTGAATTTTTGTGTTAGCTTGTTATAGCTTTTTTTTATGTATATATTACAGATGGAACAGCAGATACTGGACATGTACAAATTGTCAACAATTCTAGTAGGATGTTGGCATTTGAGCTTTCATGGCCAGCTCACTGCCTTACTATAACCCCACACCATGGAGTCGTTGAACCAGAGTGAGTTCCTTCTTGACAGTTCCTTTACATGTGATGGTGTGGCAAAGTTTTGGAGGAATTTATTTTTAGTTAGCTTAGGAATTCAGTTAATTTAGGAATTTTAGTTTTTTAGGAATTTATCTTATTTTTGTTTAGACAGTTCCCTGGAACTAACTCTTTTAGTTACTTCAAGGGCATAGTCTTTTTGTCAGCTAACGTGCAAATCTGGTTTTTATGATTTTAGGACCTTATCCTTTTATAACTTTGTATAGAGGGAATGTTCTTCTGTCACCTACAAAGTTGCCTGGAGGACAGGAATTTTTTGTGACTGAAAGTGCTGTTACTATTATTATTATTGTATAATTTCCTGTGAGCTGGATGGTCAACAAAGCTGAAGCTTCAAAAATCTCCTTTCACAATAATATTTGTTTGAAAAACAAAAAGGACTTTATCCATTTGCCCCCCTGCAACAAATAGACAAGCTCCAAAAGAACAGTTCTTACAGAATGCTTCTCTTTTGGGAACTCTAGAGTTTTCTGAGAAGTTTACAGTAAATATCATTGAAGGAAATGTCAGTATGCTGATTTAATGTTTTAAGGCCATTAATATCTATTAATTGAATGTTGTAGAGATGGTCATATTGTGGCAATGATTCTGAAGAAGGGCAGCGAAGGTGGTGAAGGGTCTAGAGCACAAGTCTTGTGAGGAGAGCCTGGGGGACCTGGGGTGGTTCAGCCTGGAGAAAAGGAGGCTCAGGGGAGACCTTCTTGCTCTCTGCAACTCTCTGAAAGGAGGTTGGAGCCAGGTGAGGTTGGTCTCTTCTCCCCAGTAACAAGAGGTAGGACAAAAGGGAATGGCTTCAAGTTGTACCAGAGGAGGCTGGACAGGAGGAAAAATTTCTTCCTCAAAAGGGTTGTTAAGGTCTGGAACAGGCTGCCTGGAGAAGTGATGGAGACCCTGTCCCTGGAGGTAGATGAGTGCTGTGGGACATGGACATGGTTTAGTGGTGCCCTGGTAGTGCTGGGTTAACGGTTGGACTCGATATCTTAAACGTCTTTTCCAACCAGAATAATTCTATGATTCTGGAACTGACTTTCCTATGGGACTGGTCTTGTTCCCACACTAAACTTTTCAAATGCTAGGTGTTGTGCTAATGACATCTTAAGCTGAAGAATTAGCTTGAGTGCTTTTGCTAATGTACAACCTATGACCATATTTTAAAAACATTTCAGTGTGTACTTTCTCCTCTCTTTTATTTAAATGTCTCTAGTATAGAATATGGAACATTGTAAAGCAGAATCCATGTTCTTACTGGTTCAAATTACTGTGTGATGCCATAACGGCTCCAAGTGAGTTTAGACTCTTCAGTGTCCCCTAACTAGAGAAAAAATTGAGAAGGTTGAAAGGCTTGTCTTTTTTTCCAAGATTAGTTCTGGATGGGAGGAAGGAAAGCAAGCTTCTCTAAAACTAGAACTAGTTAAAATTGCTAACTTACTCTTCTGAAACATGTAGTAGATCTGTCTGCTCTATATGGCCTGAGCAGTTCCATATGATAACAATAGATAAGATTTACTCTTTCCCTCTGGACCCTTATCCAAGCATCAGTGAGAAGTTTTTAAAGTGTGTTAGTGTGAAGTTTCTGTCTACTAAAGCTTGATAATATGTTGGATATCTGAATACCTTAAATGTAACTCTCTTTAGACCCTCTTGCTATCCTAAAAGTGCATCCTTTTAGTGAGGGCTAGTGAGATCTGTTGTAGATACTCTAATATGAGGTTTGTGCTGATATTCTTCTTTTATTAGGAGCAGTACACTAATTCTGGTGAGTCCTAATCCATCACTTGCCACAAAGCCTTCATTAATTCCTTGGAGTGGCCTAATCTATATCCTTTGTGATTATGGACAAAAGGTACGTGGTAATCACCCCCAAAGAAATAAACACCTCTTTTTTCATTTTTACAGCTAGTATGTATTTTGGATTACTTGTAACAATGCATGGAGAGAGAAATAAAAGGCACTGAAAGGATAAAACAGCATATCTACCTACTTTCCTTCTTGGGGGAAGGTGAGGTATGATACAGAATTGGAAACTGCTATAAAAACCCCCACTGAACAAACGGGGAAGTTGATGAAAAGAGTGCGTTGAGAAGGAATGGAGACTGTGCACATATTTAGCTATGTGATACCCTAGCATGTGAGAACAGGATTTAAAACAAGAACCCTATGACAAAAGAAGAGAATGTAGCAAAACCAGTCAAATTGTAAGAGATCTGGTAGTTGATAATGGTTTTGACATTTCTTTCCTACCTATCCAATTAGGCAAAAGCTCAAGATTTTACTGGTGTTAATGGAAACTTTTAGAAGTGCTGATGATGTAGCAGAAATGAACACCAAGCTTGTTCTGTGTGAGACAGCCATGCTCCTGTTCTCTGTGAGCAGAGGGTATTGTGGGAGCTCTCATTAAAATTTAACAAAATTATCATTCCCACTGAATAAAAATGTCTAGATAGCAAATTTTCAGTAAATTTTCCTGTTCTCCTAATTAAATTTGATCTAAAATCTTTAAACTTTGAATTGAAGTTAGGGAAGACCTGGTGATTTAATGAGACTTTTTGTTGGAATGTAGAGTTGAGCATCACGAGCTCTTACAGCTCAAGGAAATAGAGCTAAATGGTTTGGCTTGTCCGTTTAGCAATGTTTACTGTTTAAATCTTTCTTTTTCTCCAAATTGTGCAAAAGTTTATTAAAGTGCAGATTCAAGAGGCGGTTGCACAGACTGTGGCTGGTGCAGACTTTCCACGTAGAAGACGTTCAATATTAGCTCCACAGTCTGAAAGTCCAACTGTTCACGTGGCAAAGCCTCTCTCTGTGCTCCCTCTAACAAAAATGGAAATAAAGAACAGATCCATTGTTTTTCCTATAACAAGACCTGGCCAAAGCTCAGGTAATGTTGTTTACTTAGTAAATGTAACATCTGTAGAATACTGTGTTGAGAGGTTTTATTTACTGTACTGCATGTTTGGGAACCTGAATGCCTGGACTTCTTCTGTTCTTTTAGTCTGCTAAGTGTGATTTGACCAGTTCCCCTCTTCTGACTTCAGTTTGAAATGTTACTACTTGTGTTGGAACTTGTTTCAGAAATCTCCCCTCTTCCTTGGCCTCCCCCAGTATAACCACACTTTTTCCCTACAGATTGGTTTGCTTACAGACAAGTTTCCAATTTTTTTAAGCAACTATGATGAATAGGGCTCTACTGTGCCTGGGCTAAGAAGGCACTAGGAGGTTGCTGTGCTATTTTGAAGCTGTTTTGGGTCAATGCACTTTTGCCATAGAACCATTCTCCTCCTTTGTGTACATGTCCCCAGGATCTGAGAGAAATCTGTCTGCAGGTAGCAGAGAAATAAATGTTCTCCCTTAAGATGATAGGAATGTCGGCTATGAGCCTGGCTATCCTTGTCTTGTACTTGGTGATCAAGGAGGACACTGAGAATCAAGTCTCAAATCCTCAGCCTGTACTTTGAATGATTAAAATTCTCCAATTCGCTGTCTGAAACTGTCACACTGCCTGGATACCAGATTTTTTCAGTAGTGCTGAGTTTTCTAGATAATGAGTTTTGTTTTTTTTTTAAATGATTCACCAATGTTACCTTTTTTTAAACAGAATTTAGAATTGAGGCTTGATCAATTATTTGGGGCTTTGCTGCACTTAGAAAAATGAAGTATAATATTATACGCCTTTCCTATTTTTATGAATGTCCCATATAATATAAATTCAGCTAGACTTCCCCAAGTGCTACTCTAAACCGAGGTGAACATACGAATGTCCTGTTGATTCTTGGCAGGAGGCAGCTTTCGTGGTGTGAAATATGCTTATTGTCAAAGTTGGGATTTTCTGATAATGCCAGTGAGTTTTCTGCAAGTCAAGGATAAGCTTTTTATTAGGGTTTCATATCTGTATAAAAATGTATGTGTGTGTATATATATATGTCCTTTGTCTGAGTCTGCTCTTGGAGAACACCATGAGAACTGTTTCCATTGAACTTCTGAGTGTCATGAAAGTTTGTTTAAACTTTCTCCTAAAGATACCTGAACACTTGAACAAAGACAATGTACTAGGCTGATATTTCTCTTCTAGAGAGTTACCTGGAAATGGAGAATAAAGGGGATGACACTGTGAGGTGGCATTTGTCATCGTTTGCACCGCCCTATGTTCAAGTGAGTCCATGTCTGCATTGGTAGCTTTGTGCAAATCTCTTGGTTTTTTCCCTTCTCTCTATCCTCTCGAGAAAGAATATATTACAGAGCATCAACTCACAACATTTCGTTTTCTTGATATGGAGGCAGGCAAAATGTTTTACTCCCTTTTTTTTTTCATCTCTAATGTGCTCCTTGACTGTGAGTCAATTGGTGGGATAGTTTCTCGTTCACTTACTGGCTTACAGAGCTTGCTTATACTCATTCCAGTATCATCATCCAGTTTACATTAAGTAATCGAGCATCCTTCAAAAATGGGTGTCCCTTTTGACTCCAGAATGATAGACTTGCCTTGGTTTGAGAATTATGCTGCTGGAATTATGCTATACCTGGCATCCCTGTAGGTGATGGAAGTTAGGTCAAGGTTATTTGCATTCTGCTGCTGCTGGCTGTGCAGTTACCGTAGCTATACCATAGATACTTGGAAATACTTCCCTATTCTTTTGATAGTCTGAAAAGCTGTGATGGTCACTTCAGTTGTATGCTAGAAATATTGTCTGTTGTCACGAAATGATGAAAAAATGGTAACGTAGCACTCTTAGCTGTGCTGTGGCCCAGAAGACTTGAGCGTGCCATGTTCCAGCCAGTGCATCACCTCTAAACTGGAAGACAGTAGTCATGCTGACTGCAGAGATGTTGGAGTAGTTTTAGTCTTTACTCATTTACTTTTAGGGATACACTCTTCTCTGTTTGCTTGAAAGCAGCTTGATTGGGTGTATTTTCTTCTTTACATTACAAGTGGTGTGTGTGGGGGCTGTGTGTGTGTGTGTAAGGGTGAATTGTGGTGTTTGGTTTTGTGTTTCTTTCCTTTCCCTTCTGAATCTGACTCGTAACTTTATTTGCAGGATGTGGATGAAACTGGTTCTGTTTATAGGGTTTCGTACTCCGCTTTCAGATGTTCCCGTGTTTCTGGTACTCTTGAAGCTCATGGAGAAGAGAAGGTAAACTGACATTAATAAATATTTCAAGCATATGACTGTATCTCAGTTGTAAGATAGGATCTTACATGAGAAGTTCTCTGAAACAGTTGAATTTTTGAAGCTGGTCATATTTAATCTGATAATGATAAAAAGTTGACCTTCCAAAATTGGGTTCTGGAGTTTATCAAGTAGTCAGTATCTACTTACTGCTGCTGTTACCATGTCAGCTGAGTTGATTCTAAGAATTCATCCAGTGTGTGGTTTGACTTTGACATAGTAATATTTTAATAAATTTTTTGGTGGCTTTTTATGATAAATTATTGCAGAACAGAAACAACAAAGGTGTTGTAAAAATCCAGGAGAAAATGGCAAATACTAGTTTTTGTTTGGTTTGTTGTTTGATTTTTATAAAACTGATGCAAGAACTGGTTTCCCTTCCTTAGAAGCAGTCTTGTCGTCCTTGTTGAAGAACAATTATCTGTTCATAAAGTTGATTTCATCTGACTTACAATTTTATCTCCTGGCCAGTAGAGGGTTTCATAACCACAATTATAAAGGACATACTGATTGAGTTGCCATGGGGCTTTCCCCCTCACTTTCTCCTTTGATGCTACTTCAACTCTGTTGATCTTTATCAACACCTATATTTTAATCATTATGGGCTATTATGGTATTGCTTATCTACATTATTTCTATGATGATGCAGTTTGCAATCTATTTATAAGGCATAAAACCCCACCCTTATTTCTGTGCAGTTTCATAGTTGTTTCATAATATTGAAAACTATTGTTTGAATTTAAAGCATTGTCTTTGCCTTACCAATACTAGTTCAGGCTTATATGGATAATGTGTACTGCTGTGTTCAGGCTGATAAGGTACAGTGCAATCATGATTTGCTGATTTTTTTTTTTTTCTTGCAGTGGGTGTGAGAATGTTTGGCTAATTAGAGTTGTAGTGATCTACTCTGCTGCTCTCCTTCTCTTTCTTCCCCCAACCTCAGCTCTGTAAACAGCTCAAGTTTGCTGCTCTTGAATGAACCTGGGGCAGCACTTTGGAGACAAGCCTTTGTTACATAGGTGACCTTTAAGAATGATCAAATTCATAACCTGCAAGTTGGTTTACATTTCAGGCCTTCTAGTAATTGTGGCACAGTGTGCTTACAGATTTGGAGCAGGAGGAGTGCAGTTGTTCACAGCTTAGCTGACAGCTGAAGGAAGATATTGCTGTTTTTCAGCTATGCCTATTTCACCTCCTGGTCCCCTTCTCCCTCCATGTTACTGCTAGAAATAATTGTGCTAGCACTTGCTGACTTGACTTAGAGCAGATTAGCTGAACCCAGATTGTGTTTGAGTTTGCTTGCACTACCTACTTCATCAGAACTTTTTCTCTCGGGAGTAGAAGAGGATGAGCTGGATAGTTTTCCACAAGACCACCTGCGTGTGGAATGTATGGTCTGTTGTGTCAGTTTTGTGCTGGCTCAAGTGTAACTTTGTCAGTAAAATCATGAAGATGTATAGATTTTTTTTATTTTTTTTTTTATTTTTTTCCCCTCTCATTTTTGTAGGTTGGTGTGATCTTTTTACCTAGATGTAAAGGGGATTACTCCCAATTCTGGGATGCTGAGTGTCATCCAGTTGAAAAACCTAGTTGGAAACACAAAATAAGATTTCAGCTTTCTGGAGTAGTGAGTATATAAATGCTATCAATGCATTTGTCCCGAGCACAAATTTTTGGTAACATCTTCATCTTGCTACACAGTACTCACAGTACTCGTTCTCATATACACTGGCATATTCAGAAAAAAACCCAACAACCTGCTGATACTTTGTTGACTAAACTGTACTGCTGTTCTTGTGTTATAAAAAAACTGTTTTCATCTTGCCTGTGTCACAACACATTATCTTTTGCCATTTAAGATATGAAAAATTATTTTGTTCAGGGAAAGTAGACACAAACTTGCCTTCTGTGGGAATTGTTTCTGTAGATTTATTTGCATCAGATGCTAAATAGATTGGTTTTATTTTTGTAAATAAATAGCAAAATAACTGACCTTTGCTATAATAGATAACTTCATGCAACACTGGAATTCTAAAATATCCATATTGGAGGTATAGATGTGTCTCTGTTAGAATCTGCTTGAGTATTTTATCAGTCTGACAAGGTAGGTGAGGGGGATTTTGACATATGTATATGGGAGCGATGGGATTTGAGCTTTCCTTTGCTCCCCTGCTGTTTCTCCACTCTAACTTTATAGTGAGGCTTGGAAGGAGGGGTTTGGGAGTTAGAACTGGTTTTCTGTGCTCTCTTTTTACCTTGCTTTTAATCCCTACCTCCCCATCCATACAAGGGGAAGCTACCTAGGACAGAGAATCTCTTACTCTTAGGAAGAATTGATTCTAATGATTAGTTAAATGAGCTGAATGTGAAGAGCTTTGTATGTTCAGTATTGTGTGATTGCTCTACATGCTTCACTGTCCTCTCCAGAGTTTGATTTCATTTTTCTAAGAAGCCCAGATAAAGATTTGGGATCTTTCTTTAGAGCACCAAGCCTGTTTCAGTTCTAGGAACCTTAATTACCTTTCTTGCTGGGGTACCTTACCTTTTATTTTGTAGGGTCTTTGTTTTTCTCAGTAGTTGGCTGTGTTTAAAAGGGGACTTGCTAAAATGTTGTAAATAACTTTTAATTTTCACATGAAGAATGAGACCTGTATAATGTTTGGTTTGGGAGGGCTTTTTATTCAGCTTTCATCTAATAGCTTGAACCAAGACTAGGCTGGATGGAGCTTTGAGCAGCCTGGTCTAGTGAGAGTGTCTCTGCCAATGGTGGGGGGGTGGAATGAGGTGATCTTTAAGGTCACTTCCAATGCAAACTATCCTATTATTCTGTGATAGTTTTCCTTAAAACGAGGAAAAGGTCTATGTTATTTGTCTGTTTAAAGCTAGTTGAAATTGAGAAGTTGAATTCTTTATCAGAAATTCAGAGTTTTGAAGAATTCCTTTCTTAAAACGTGACTACTTCACAGAGTTGTGTGAATCTTTGAGGGACACAATTTGACATTAAGGTTCTTGAACTACCATGTCAGACTTGTTCCTCTCCATATTTTTCAAAGCTGTTAACAGTTAAATATTTCCAGCATCTCTTTGTGCACATGGGGAAAAAATTGTAGAAAATACTTGAAATGTGTCATGATCATTTTGACAGAGTTGAAAGGGGAATACTTTGTTTGGAAGAGGGGTCAACACAGAACCTTTACCTTGTTTGTTGCAGCTTTTTTAATCAGATCCACTTTCAGTCAAGAAGACAAGTCCATTATAATCCATTATGTCCTAGGGAACAAGAGTTTAGACCGTGTTGTTACAACTTTGAAAAGGACTTGGATCCTGCAGGGTTTGCTGAGACAGAGGCTACGGCTCTGGCTAATGTGACTTTTGATAGAATGAAGTGGGAAGACTGACTGACTAGCATTCAGAGTGACTGAGTGCTATTTATTTATGGCATCACTTCAAAGGAAATGAGAATTTTGGAAGAGCTAGGGAAAGAACTAGAAGAACAAAGTGAAGTTGGGAAAAGCAGTCTCACCACTTTGATTCCCGCGAGGCCCCCCCCCAGCCCCCCACCACCCCCCCCCCCACCCCCACCCACACCCACACCACGCCCCACTGTACCCTAACGCTGTCCTATGCCTCGCACTCAACCGGCGTC
>WTSP01014509.1:9135-30342 GCA_025331215.1 Actenoides lindsayi | reverse complement strand
GAAAATGGTAAGAGTGGGGGGAGAAAAAACGAAAAAAACAAGGTGGGGGGGGGAAACGAGCGCCCGCTCGCCTCTTGTTACCCCGCGCCCCCCCCCCCCCCCCCCCCCAAAAAACAAACCCAAAACTAATTTATTGTGACTTTTATGATGCTCTGCATGTATTTGCAGTCCCCACCACTGGAAGCTATAGTCAGGAGCTTGGAAGATCTTGTCTCCAAAACTGATCCCAGAGACAAAGAAAGGTGCAATTCTACATGTGCTTTGCAGGTCTAAATTCTCAATACTGGCCCTTCAAATGTAGTCTTTTCTTCTCCTGAGAAACATTTGTTAGGTTGCTCTCAGGTATTGTTCTAAGATCATGGATCTAAGAATATCACCCTTGTGCACAGAAGTCTTGAACTGGTATTTCTGGTCCCTTCTGGGTGAAATGGGGAGTTAGAAAGAACTTGCCAGTTGGCTGAGGCAGCACCTAAGTTCTGATGGCTTCTTTAGCATGTAGAAAGTGGAGGAATTCTTCATGATGAACTCCTGCTGCTGCTTGAAGATATGACAGCTATCACGTGCATACCATTTCTGAATTTACATAGTTTGTCCTTTAGCTGTGTAACTATGTAACTTATATCATTTGGCAGCAAACTGAGCTGAATTTCTTATTATTTAACATAAAAATGTACTGCACAGAATCCTGATTTGTTTATTATTGCCAGCAGTACAAAACTTTGTCAGCTTTGGATGTCCCAGAAGCAAGAGGAGGAAAAATCTTTTTAAACTCTGTGAGCCAAATAATTCCCATTTTAAAACTAAACAAAATTTCCATGCTTCTGAGGTAGCTTTGGAACAGCAGCACTTGGTCATAACCGTTTGGACAGTGTTAACCTACCTCTTTGATTTGGAACAGGAGGAGTCAGTGCAGGCTATGGGAAAGCAGGCAGCTCTTAGACTGGGGGAACTTCTGATGGTTCTCCATGGCATACTTTCTTCTCACGCAGCAAATTGCCCTTATTGATAAATGAGCATTTGAATGATAACACTGAGGCATGACACCTGTCACTTTTCACTACGTGGAGAATGAGAAGCTCTTGAAACAAGGCACATGCACAAATCCTTTCTTGTCTTTATGTGTTGGGTTCTACTGTGGTGCATGGGTTATTTGCAACTGAAAAATATTCTCTAAAATTTAGACTTTTTTTTTCGTTGCTGCTATTTCTGACAGGCTGATTAGCAGCTCTTTCCACTGAAGAAGTGAATGTCTAAAAGACAAGTTTGTCATAGCAGCTCTATTGAAGATGAATCCACTTTTTTAATTTTCCCTACGTAAGGGAATCGACTGCTTGTCTAAAACGTCAGCACCGCTTCAAAACCAGAGGCAATGTATGACCGTCAGCGTGGGAGGTTCTTCTGGTTCTTTAGCTCTGTTCAGGATGATGTGACCTGAAGGGCTCCAAACAGTACCAGGCTAGATTTGTTAAACAAGGCAGAATTTGGCTATTTGGTGAAGGATTTCCCCTTAGGATGGTATGTTAAGAGTACACTGAATGGGTGTCCTGACGATGGTGAATATTTTGGCCTAATTTCTGAATGTAACAATTACTGTATAATGCATTATCAGGTTCTGTTTCTCTGGAGAGGCATTTCTTTGCAAAGGTTCTGTCGTTCGTAACACACTATTTCAAAGCTTTTTTGCTGGTGTGAGAACTCTAACCAACAATGACTTATGCCTTCCTTCTTTCTGAGCAGTTGTTTAGCCGACTTCACTGTTCTTGAGGCATATGGGTAGAATATCTGCAGAGGAATTGCTTTTTGTTTTGACATTTAGTAAAGTCTTTGTTGCTAGCAGCCTTCTTGAGATTCCACCTGCACTGCTAGTTTGTTGTGAGCTGGCTTGTAACAAACCAAGTATTTGGAAGACACAGAAGCCTGTTAAAATGTTCCTCCTAAATCATTGCTTCTGTCCTGATGATCTGGACTCTACTGTTCCTGAAAGATTATACTCTAAATAAAACGTCTTGGGTCGGGTAAGGGAAATGACTGATGTACTTGAATACTTACATACCTTTGAATGTAAAGATAAAAGGCTTCTCTATTTTTGCCAACAGGGATCTACAACAGAACATGAAACTGCAGTTGTGAAACCTTCTGCAAGTGCCCTCGCAAGACGTGAGCTTCTAGTTGTACCAGAAATGAATCCTCGCTCTGAAGCATGTGCAATTAAAGCAGGGTATGTATGGATAAAACTTGAAGAGAGAGTTTGCAGCTGGGTAAAAGGAAGGGGAGCAAAACCCAACCCCCAAGCAAACCAACCCATTTTTGCCACTAGTGCAGCCATGTGGTGGAACAGGCTATGCAGTCCCTGTCCTTGAAGGTTTTCTGGCTCTGGCTGGACAAAGGCCTGAGCAGCCTGCTCTGACCCTGATTGGAGCAAGGGACTGAACTGGAGACCTCCTGAATCTCTTCTCATCTGAATTATCCAATGATTCTGAGCAAACAACTGCAGAAACCAGACTTGCAAAACCTCTGAGTGGCTTTGTATTATTCCATCTCCCATCCTTTTTCTTTTCAGTTGGGTTTCTAAGTTGCCTAACCATTATTTGCTGTTGGAAAGGAACTGGTAGAATCTTTGTGGTCACGTTTTGTATTCTCCCTTTCTGGATACTCCATAGAACTGTAAAGTTACTTCTGAGCAGACTGCTGTACTACAGGTCTTAACCTTGTTGTTCTTCAGACTTAAGTTCTCTTCCAGTACTTTTGCTATGGGATGATGGGAACATGCCAAGAGGGTAAATGTTTTGGTTAAATGTGTCATCTTTAAGAAGAGTCTAGTTCTCTACTGAAAGCATCTGGGGGAAAAATGCAGATTGTGGAAGTGTATATAAGTGAATGCACAGATATTTATGCCACAGCAATGCTTTCATTATTGTTTCTGGCTAAAATGTATTGCCTATGAAACTTAAGGTGAGAGAGTTGATACCTCCAGGATCTTTCCATTTTTTTCAGATTTAGTTGCAGAAAATATACCTGTTATTTTGAACTATGCAGTCAATATATCCAGACCATATAAGTAGAAAATCTTTATCTTGAATCTCTCTTTCACATCAGACAAAATGAGATCTTTCGAGGGATATATGCACCAGAAGATGTGTACTACTTTTCTCCAACTCGAGTTGGGGAATCGCACACATTAAAGGTCAACTTGCGGAATAACTCCTTTGCAACACACTTGGTAAGTTTGACAGACTTTACTTTAGAAAGATTTTCATAATTCCCTCCAACAGTTCCACTGCACTGTGCTTCTTTACTCTTGACAGAAGATTGCAATAGTACAAGTCTTAGTTTGATAGTTGCAAAAGCCAATATTATTTTTGAAGAATTTGCACTCCTGTAACTTTTCTCTTTTGTCAGAATCACTGGGTGTATTTGTAATATATTGGCCACTGGGGAAAAAGAAGTATAGCTTGCACAGATTTGTTATTATCCTTATTTATTTATTTTATTTTTAACTTCATTAAAATATTGAGATATGAATCATTCTTACTATGCATAAATGTGGGCATGCTTTACTTTTGAACCCTGGGTCTATATAAAGCTGTATTTTAAGCGACATGATTTATCTTAATCATGTCATAAATTGAATATGGTAGGCTTTGATATACTGCACTTTTAAGCATTCTGTATTAAATTGCAGCTGAAATTTGTAAGTCCCAGAGAGCCTTTCTACATCAAGCACTCGAAATACACTCTGAGGTGAGTGATGCGTATGCTAAAGTTCTCTCCTAACAAAAAAATTGGAACAATTTATTCAGTAAGATAAACATCTTCCCTCTATGTAAGCTATTAAAATGTAGATATAAATATCCAACATTCTGTCCACCTAATTTAAGGTTGTTGGTTTGGTTGGGATTTTTGGTTAGTGGGTTTTTTTTCTTTTTCTTTTTTTATTTTTTTATTGCTAAACTGTACTCTGTAATCTTGCTTAGAAGGAGAATGAGCCCACACACTTATTTCTGCATCTGCCAATTTCTTCCCTGCAAATTGTTCCTAACAGTGCTGCTGCTTTTAATGCTAAGCCTAATGCTTCAGTGAACCATTTGGCATGCTGTGCACAATCAAGTCATTCCTTCCATTTATACTTTCTGCACAACAGACCAAGCAAATTGCCTTCATCATGCTTCTAATTTGACAAACCTGCAGAGCTGCATCAAAGATTCTCTGCAAATACAAGGTTTGAGCAGCCGGTGGAATTGCCTGGTCATACCAAGCATTTCAGCATATTACCTGCATAAAAGGAATTTTCAAGTTGGTGATAACAATCCCTCAAAATAAATCCAGTCATCTTTGGAGTTCATTACAACAAGTTTTTGACAGTCCTATTAGTCATCTGTTGAAGAAATACAGCATCTCACATGCTCCTCTGTACCAGTGGGATTGTCAGGAAGAAGGGAATGCAGCTGTTTCAGTAGAAGTCATACAGCATATCCAGTGTTTAAACAGGTCCCCATTTTAACAAAGGAAAAACTCAGGGTATATATCAAAATCATAAATCACAGACTGCTGGTGGGGGTTGGAAGGGCCCTCTGGAGATGATCTGGTGCCAACCCCCTGCTCCATCCAGCAGGGTCACCCAGAGCAGGGGGCCCAGCATCACAGTGTCCAGCCGGGTTTGGAATCTCTCCAGAGAAAGAGACTCCACAACCTCTCTGAGCAGCCTGGGCCAGGCTCTGCCATCCCCACAGCAAAGAATTTTTTCCCCATGTTCAGAGGAACCTCCTGATTTCCAGTTTGTACCCCTTGTCCTCTCACTGGACACTACTAAAAAGTGTCTGCCCCTGTCCTCTTGACCCCCACATTTTAGATAGTGATAAGCATTGGAATGGAACTAGATACTCTGGATCCTAATCTGGTTTTGTCTGCCAATGGTATTTGGCATTTATTATAAAGATGGTGGTGGTGTTAGCCATGGGTAGTCAAGGTTTTCTTCTGTCCACTTTTCAGTGCAAAGTGTTATAACTTAGGCATGTTCCAGTATTTCTGTTTAATTGGCATCTCTTTACAAATATGTCACATCAGAGGGCATGAAAAGTTGGGTTGTTTGTTTTTTTTCCAGAGAGGCAGTGACCAAATAAAATCTATCCAAATGAAGACAGCTAGCTAGATCTATCTGAGGCTGTGCAGCTGCAGACAAAGGACAGGATGACTTGATTGTCCCGGGGGGGGTGGGGGGGTGGGAATTAGTAACTTCACTGGAAGACACTTAGGTATTTCAAAAATATATTGAGGAATGTTGTCGGACCTCTTGGGGGTATTTTATGCTATTGCTTTTACCCAGAGTAGACGTCAGAAGTTTAAAATTCAGTCCACCATTTCCAAAGTTATCAACTGAATATATTGCACCTTCAAATAACATTTTACTACCTTTTTTCCTAGTAACTTTGGCTTTTTCACTAGTAAATATTGGCCTTTCCTAGCATTTTAAAAATTCATTCATCTGAAGTCAGCACAGCTCTCTGAAGAAGCTCTCCCATTGAAGAGCATAAATCACAGAAGAATTACTTGACTGGGATAGATGCTTTTTAAAAAGTGTTAAAGGAACTTGTTTAAATGGCTCATATTCTACAGCAGCATCAAGGAGGATTTCAAGAAAGCCACTGTTAACTGTTTCCATCTGAACTTGGTTAACCAGACATCTTACAAAGTAATGTTCAAAAGCAATTGGATAAGAAAATGGCAGGATCTTGGAATATTAGTATGTAAATATAAGTATAAAAATAGAAAGTACCATCTATATATTTTTTTTGGACCACCAAAGTGTCATGTAATAAGCATGATCTATTGCATGCTTTTCTTTGAGGCCTAAATCTCAAAGCAATCCCATGTAACCCAAGTTTTAAATCTGGATTGCCAGTTTGTATTTAATAACATGTGTGACCCTCAGAAGTCAGTGTAGTGGTTCACCAGTTCTTGTTCAATTGGTTATGTCACCACAAGTTCCAGTACTTGGCACTGCTAGTTCCTTTACCACAGCTTGTTCAGTTGGATATTGTAGTGGGCTTTATCCAAACACAGTATCTTGCAACCAAAACTCTAGCCAAATATATATATAAAAAAAAGGTAAATTAATAATTGTCACCAAATATCTTAAAACTTATATTTTCCTTTTTAACCACCATTTTGGGTGTCAGGAGTCACTATTCCCTAACAATAGATCTGGTTACTGTGGCTTAGATGAGTTTACCTTTACTGTTCCTTTTGCAGTCACCTACTGCTGCAGTTGTCTTTGGAGGACTATGAGATTAGTGTAGAGGAAAGGATTATGAAAAGGTAGGAATGAAAGATCAAGATGTATGGCAAATAAGCACACGCCAGAGGATGTTGGATAACACTAAATGCTGTTAAGTGGAAAAAACAAACTACAATAAAAGAAACCAAAGCCCTCTTTTCATTCTTTGTCTTAGTGGTGCTGTTTGTTTTTAACTTATTCCAATATGTGCCTTTTACTGCTACCTGTTTATTAGTGCTGGGTGTTTCCTCTGGATGCTGTGGGATCTAATCAGCTGCCACTCAGCATTTCCAGCTTGTTACTTGTATAGCTTATATTTCTAGAACATTCCTTCTAGGCTTTTGACAATCCAGCCAGCCATTACGTTTGGTATGTTTTTATGCGATTTGAATAGAAGAGGAATTCTAGAACCTAGAAAGGTGTGCTGTAAATCTTCAAAACACCGTTCGAGGATGGGTGTGTTGACTTGCAATGATTCAGCAAACTATTTCTTAATGCAGAGGCCATTAGAAACAATTGAAATTTATTTTACTAGCTTCAAATTGGTGGGATTTCAAAAAGAATTGGAAATTTTAGTGTACTTGTCACTTGACTTCTGAAGAAGTATAGTAACTTTGCTCTAAATATAGTTACGCACCATCAATATTATTGCAAAGAAGCAGACCAAATTTTTATCTAGGGAAACTAGCAGCAATAAACTCTTGAAGTACTTTGTATAATTGGTAGGAAGGAGTGACCTTTACAGTCAAAGTCCCTCAGAAGAATAATAGATGATCAAATCTATAAAGGTAGACTTGATGATCCACATCCAATATACTGTTTTGGTGAAAATCGAAACTAGAGGATTATTTCTCTATCTGGTGGAATTTACTTGTTTATTAACAATGGCTATGCACATAATTGCCTTCTTACAGGTCCCATCACTACATCAATGTGCCAGTCCAGTTCAAGCCGAAGGCAGAAGGAATGTTTGAAGGTCTCTTGGTTGTGCTGACGAGCAAATGCGGCGCAGTTAGCGTTCGGCTATGCGGTAAAGCTGTTGCGGAAAAAATAGACAGGCAGTTTTATAAATGTTTGTAATCATTTCTGACAGTTTATGCCATTTACAATAATCAAAGATTTGCTACTACATTTTCGTACTAACGTCCTATTTGTTTTGCCCTGTGATGCTGCTTTGATGGAGAGTCTTCTGTAAGATGAATTATGGTGCTTGTTTTACAAATCTGTTTTCACAGTAAAAAAACACTGAGAAATGACATTGTATAGTTTAAAGTTATCATGTTCTAATTTATGTTTCTGCACTTTTGTTGAAAAGGGAAGTTTTCTATTTTTGCATTTATTAGGAGTAACTAGATACTGATATATTTTATTTTAAGCTTTGTAAATACAGAAATAAAATCTATGTATTAACAGTTGATTCTCCCTGATTTTTGTCTTCGGTTGGAGAAGTCCTGGCTGCAGGTAATGGACGAAGCTGCCTGCTCTGAGGCCATGCTAATTTTTTGCGGGTCTTTTGGGACGCAGAGGGAGGGATTACAGTACGGAAGCTGACTTGGTAATATGTCTCTGTCTCGTAAAGTTGGGACCAGACTGATAATCTGACAGTCAGCCCCGAACTTTTTACACAGTTTGGTGTCCAGCATAAGCATTGGTTTTAAGTCTAACAATGTGACAACAGTAAACAAACATGAACAAGACTGCCTTCAGTCCTTCAGAAAGATTCCTCTGACCCTGTGTGCTAACAGTGCTGAGAAGATGTTGCTATAAGAGTTGACATAAACCTGCCTGCTGCCTTTTGGTTCCCTTTCTTTGCACTTCCTCTGCATCTGCAGTCACTACATTAGGGATGAGAGGTAGATTCCCACCTCTCCCTTTTTTCTTTTCATTTATGAACCTGTTTGTGAATTTACCCATTCACCTTTATGAACCCTTTTGACACTTCATTTCCACAACTTCATGTCACAGCAAGCTCTATGAGTTCCCTGTTTAGCGGAAGTTATTTTTGTGTGTGCGCGCACTAAACTGGCTTCTTTCTAATTTTGTTGAGTGCTCTCAAGTTCTTATATTGTAGGATTCAATGAAAAACAGTTCCACACTCAGCTTGCCCATTGTTACCTTGTCCTTTGTGCCCTTTGGCTCTTTATCTGCTGTTTTATTTCTGTAGCACAGAGCTGTATGTCTGAAGTTGCTTTAAGCTAGAAATGTAGCTTTTTGACAGCATACTTCTGTCGTAGCTTATGTACATTATTCCTTTCTTTGGGTCTGTAGAAGTGTGAGTGAAATTCCTTTCACTATGAGATTGTTTAACTGCATTTTCAAACAACTGAAATTTGAAAAAACTGGGAGAAAAAACCCAGCCTGAAGCACCCAGTGCATTGCCTTTGATACAAACCACTAGTATGATGTTAAATTATACTAAAGCTGCTCTTTCTCCATAAAAACTTTGTTTCTTGGCAATATAGAAACCAGGAAGGGAAGATTTACTAAAAGAAATAAAAACTAGACCTCAGAAGACTGGCCACCTCCTTATTCTTCCATCAACCCAAGCTCCTGTCTGCTAGCTACTGTGAACATGTTCATCTTGCCCTCTCTCTGCTAAATGTTGCTGGCACGTTTCCTTGATTGGTGGGATGCCCATCTACTTCTGAGTGCAGAATTGGAGTGGTGGGAACCTCCTGTCTGCTCCCTCACCCCAACAGGCTTGGCTGCTTTAAGGAAGACCTTAGTGTCCAAAAGACTGTGTTAGTTCAGTTTTAGAAGCACAATCAGAATTCTCTTCCAGAGCTGGAAAAAAAAGCTGAGCTCAATGTCGCTATCTTCAAAGCCTTTGTATTTTCTAGTTGGTATCTTCTACCTGCCCTCTGTTCTGAAGTTGTCCTTGCCTCTTCTTAGTCTAGAATAATCCTCATGAGATGGTAGTAATGAATTCTTGAGGTCATTAGCTTCAGCAGTTCTACAGATTCTCTTCTGTTGTTTCATGTTGTGAGTTAATGTCACTGAAGCCTTATTTAGTGAAGAGAAGGCTTGTGATTTGAAAGTCATGTTCACTATACATCTACCACCCTAGCAGCTGTTCTTGACCATCCACTAAACCTGGCATTTTAATAAGCTCTGCAGTTAAGCCTTCCATGCTCAACTTGATGGTATTATTTTCTGGAGGGGTTGATTAACCTTTCCCTTTTTCTCAAGGACCTTGTGTTCTCAGTAGAAATTGCCTTTAGATGACTGTTAGTAAGGAAACCATCAATGAAGAGGAAGAATTGCTGCCTATTAATAAGAGCTATGTGACTTTGTGGCTTTTACTATCCATTGGGATTGTTTTAGTAGTTACTTCCAGAAAGTTAGATGACAGTCCCTCCTGTGGTAAGATTCTTCATAACGCTGGTATCTCTAAGGATAAAATAACTCTTGGAACACAGCCAGCATTTTTGTCAGAGATTTATTGTGATAGCTGTTTATTTGACCTCTAAATTTCCATCTTAGAGAATTAAACCTTCACGACTCTGATGCTGGACCAGCCTCTGTTCCTTCTGTATTAATAAGACATGACTAAAAAGATGCCTTGTTTCTGTCTGCCTAAGGAGTTGGAAGGGCTGTTAGCATTGTCACAGATAATTTCCCCCTAAACAGTGGTTTTTGTAAAAGCATATTTTGAATTGCAATAAGAAACCCCAATTTTGGACAGTTGCTTATTTGGTCCAAATTCAGAATCGCTTTTTTGTGCTGTTCCTATGATTGGCCTGCTGTCTGGGACACTCTTCCCACCTCTGCCATGGACTTTTCTTGGCTCTTTGAGATGAGAACAACTGGGAGGGAATGTTAATGAATTCTTTCCTGTGTTGTCACCTAGGTTGGGTGGAGGGGAGGAAAAGGGTGCAGAACGTGCTGCTGTGGTTACCCTGCTGAACTGGGCTTCTGTGTGCATTTAAGTGGGTAAATATATCTATGGGTGAAACACATTTTGAAGCACAAGTATGAGGAAGTGATCTGCCCTTGTTATCTGAGGGAATCCTGGTTTGCAGGTGATGCTGAATATTTTGGCTGCTGTTTTAGAGCCTATTTTACTTGATTCATTTTAATAACAATGACATTCTTTGCAGTGTAAAGAAGTAGTTGCAGGCTGGTAGCTCAATAACCAGACTGTGCTGGAGAGCATCCCTAGAGCACTTGTCCTAGCAGTTGTTTTGTCTGTTTAAATTTCTTTGGTCTACTTGTACTAGTAAGACACATCAAAATGATTCCAGGTGATGGAAAGAGGGTAAGTAATCTTCCAACATTTTAGCTGTTCTAGTCCTTAGGCTCTTGTTTCACAAATATTTAGCAGAAGTTTCTATTAGTACTGCATGATGTGTAATTAACCTACCTGCTGAAGAATGAATTGTGTATGGCTTCATTTTTTTTCCTCCAGTTGAAGTACCTCCATACTATTTTGGTATGGTTATGATAGTCATTGACTTACTGGCAATAATTATAACTTCTACACATGGACCTTGTCATGTACGGGTAAATCAAAATACCTCTAGGAAGAGATAATGCTCTTGTGTGTGCAATGCAAATGTGAAGATGGGTTTTTCTTTTTGTTTTGTTTTTTGCTTGGTTTTGGGTGGTTGTTTGGGTTTGTTTTTTTCTTGTGAGACAGACAAGGTGAGGAAGAGGAATGGAGTACTTCAGTGGAAGCCCAAGACTGATAGACAGCAGATTGTTCTGGATGGAGTTTTTCCCTAGTGATGAAGGTGCAAGAGCTCGAGCACAGCCAATGTATCTTTACTCTCAAAGCAAGAACATCAGTGGAACTTCAGAAGCCTTGAGGAAGTCACTTCAGGCTGCTTCCAGTCCTAGTCTACAGAATGAGACTGCTTCCTTTCCCCCCAGCTGCTTTATCTATGCAGTAAACTTGTAGTCCAGGTGATCTTGCTTTGAGTTGTCCCTTGCTTACTGTGAAGGAGCCCTGATCTCTGTCTCTGCATCTTTTAGGCATACAGAAAAATCCAACATCTCTGACCAATTCTCAGAGATTGCGTGTTTGATTAAGAGTTTAAACCGTGATGCTTTTGATAAACGACTCAGAATTAGCTTTGGGTATAATTCT
Organism: Actenoides lindsayi; assembly: GCA_025331215.1. Classification (NCBI taxonomy): domain Eukaryota; kingdom Metazoa; phylum Chordata; class Aves; order Coraciiformes; family Alcedinidae; genus Actenoides; species Actenoides lindsayi. The sequence continues at coordinate 18,979 of WTSP01014509.1, read as the reverse complement.
TCTTTCATTTTGCTCATTGTCAGTTTTGAAACTCTTTTTTCAGTTTTCTCCTGTTGTTGGATGCAATCCTTTGTCTCAGACTGGGAAGACTGGCTCACACATCCCAAGCAGGCAAACTTAAGAAAAACAAACCAAACCCCACACAATGTCTCTTTAATTACACAAAACTTACTTGTTGGTTTTAAGACTAGAGAGAAAATTCAGAAATAAATTATTTTTAAAAATTCATTAGGCGTCTAACACTGAGGATGTCTTTGTACCTGCTCAACCTAATTGGGATATTAGTAATCATAATTATTCAACAGCTTTGTGAAGTTTTCACATCATTGACTACAAATGGAGTTATAATACATTCCGTACACGTGCTTCAGTGTGTTTTGGAGGTTGTTGCCCTGGCATCTGAAACTAATTAGCGCTCAGAAAACTTAGTAAAGGTGCATATCAAGGCCTGGCTGTCTAGAAAGTTATTTTGATCATATAAAAGGTTAAAATGGTAAAGAGATTTTTTTTTTTATGCGGAGTTTCTTGGTGTATAAAGCAAGTTACTGAAGGCAGTGTTGGCTTTTGAAGTAGATTATTACAGACTTTCGAGCATTTTGGTGGTAGGAATGCCTGTTAGGTGAATTGCTGGTTTATTCTTGCTCCTAGAATTTGTGGGGGTCTTGGAGGGCTACAGGGCTCTCAGAGTTCACTAGGAGGTTAGTAAGTAATGTATCTTCTATATGTTAAGTGTGTTAGCTTTCTATCATGTAGCATCTTTGGAAATGAGAAAAGGCATTCTGGGAACAAAAGTACTGGGAAGCTAATGAAAGAATGGGCAGTTGACATAAGATCAGTTGTTCCAGGGACTATAATTGATTGATTATTGTGACTTTAATTCACAGCTACCTTGCCCTAATTTCCCCCCTCCCCCCCAAAAAAAACCCAACTAGGTAAGAGAAGTTTATGCCTTACTGCTTTCCTTGTATAGCATAGGTCAAGAGCATGCGTATCTTATAGTCAGCAAGGACAGGAAATATTTTATGTGAAGAATCCACTTGCCTTATATTCAGTAAGATGGCTGTTAATAATCTTTTCAGTGGTCATGTTTGCATCATACCAATTTTCTCAACAGATTTGCCAGTTAAGTGAAATACTGATTCTAGTATCCCATTTGCAAATTTGAGTTGGCATTAACAGATATGTTTTTTTTTCTTCAGTGTGCTTATTAACTAATGATTTTCTTGACAGCGTTACATTAGTTCACGGATACATCATGTAATATGGAATCTGCATTGGTAGTGGTAACTTAAAATACAGAATAAACAAGTATTGCAAGCTGGAACAGAACACATTAAAAAAAGAGGGTTTTCTTTAAGCGTTTTATTCCTTTACTTAAATTGCTCCTTGAACCTTTGCAAACTTACTATTGTGCTGAAGCTGTAGTAACAGCCTGAACACTACACTCACAGCATAAGAAAGTTAAGATAGAAGATGAACAATTCAGCTTTCAAGAACATGGTGTTTGACCACAAGGCTTTCCTAAGCATACCCACCAAGATTACTAGTGTTATTTTTGCTGTGTATGTGTTATTTTGATGTAAAATTAGATGGATACAAAGAACTTAGATTGATTTTCAGTAAATATTCTTTGATCATCTCTAAAAATTGGGTGCCTGGGTGGTACATTTTGGCTCTAGACATTCCAATTTGAAAATGGTAGTTTGATTTCTGCCCCTTCTGGGATCGTGTAATTTCTGAAGCTGCTGAAGAGCTCAGAAAGATGCAACTAAATTGTTTGTTCTGAAGATTCAGTATATTTAGAAAAATCTGCCTCGTCCCTCTTCCCAAAATTCTTATTTTTTTTTTTTTAATGGGGGGGGAAAAAAGGGAATTCAGCACTGACAAGGTAAAGCTTTTCATGTAGAAATACCACTTAAAACCATGAAATTTTTGAAGTATAAGATGCTCGGTAAATCACTCTACCTTACTATTTTTCCTGGTGGGTGTATTCATTGCTACTATTGTATTGTTTGTAATACTATTTCATGTCTTTATGGCTCAAAGTGCTGAATTCTGAAATAGTTTGGGCTTGATTTCAGTGGCAGCTTGTTGTCTGGGAAGGACATTTTCAGGTATAGGTTTCCTCCCAGGCTCTCATCTATTGCCACCTGCCTAAAGCTGCCAGTTGAGCACCAGCTGGGAGTTATGACCCAGAGAAGCATAAAAGGGCTGGAGAGAGACAAAAATGATCCATCAAGTCCTACTTGTAAGTCAGGTCTCCAAACACGTGTTTTCTACTCTAGAAATTCAAAATTAAAATACTAATGGGTGTTCTTTTGTATTCATCCAACAATTGGTTCATTAGGTAGGTATGTACAAAGAGGCTCTGCTTGTCAATGCTGTTTGGCTCTAAAAGGAGGCAAAATCGGTAGGGGTTAGGCTAGACGTGAAATGCCCCCACCCCTTTTTTACCTTCCTTCCATGTTTGTTCTGTGAGGCTGGCGGTAGGTAATACTCATCCTGCATAGAGCCGGTTCGCATTGTGACTATTCTGTCACTAGTCAGAGCTGTCAGGTATGTCAGTCATGTCGTATTGTGGTGGTGTCAGAGACATAATCAGAGAGATTAGGTGGACACAAAGAGCGCTGAATGAGGTGGTAATTGCGTTCAGGGGGAAAAGAGAGTTAAAGAAAGAAACTTTCCTTTCTCACAAGATCCATTAAAGAGGTGACAGCTAATATATTAAAGCTGGAACAAGATAATTGTGGTAAGAATCTTTGTGTGTTCTCCCTAAAATGCAATGTGCTCACAATAAATATTCAAATGCTTATTTTGTGTTGTGAATACCAGATAACCATTTACAGTGAAATGCAACCTCTTTCAAAAAGTTTAAATTCTTTGCCAAGAATGTTCTAGGAACAGTTATAAAACTCAAAAGGAATATTGGTGCTATACTGAATCACAAAAATGCCATCTTATGAAAGCTTCTTTGCAGGGATTTTCTTCAAATTGGTCTAAGTGATGGAAAAGAAATACTAAGATGCCAGCCATTGGCCATGCTCTTCCAGACTTTACTCTCTCTGAGTAATACTTTGAATAGTACCTCTCCCCCGCCTCTTTTTTTTTCCCTTTTTTCTTTTTTTTTTTAAACAGTGAGACTATTTAAGTATCTGTTTACATTACAGTTGTGCTGTGTTAAAGCCACACTCAAAATTGCTACTTACCTGTAAGATGCAGGAAGAAATTCCCCTTCCCTGGTTTCTGAAAGGGTTTTGGTGTTGGGTTTTTTTTATGTTTTGGGGTTTTTTGTTGGTTGGGTTTTTTTGTTGGTTCCCCCCTGCTTCTCATTTCCCTCCTTCCCTTCTTGTGAAGCACTGAAGGTGGCTGCAAGGCTATGCTCCAGGATGGCAGAGTATACATAAGATATAGAACAGCACCAGTGCTGTCTTTGGCAGTATAGTCTTCTAAGCACCTGATGAGCGTATCTTTCTTCCTGTCACTAGATTTGGGGTCAGGTCCTCTGTCCCCTCCAGTCCAAACAGGATATAAATGTTTTGGTTTCCTCATCATCATCTGAATCTTTTTCTTTGTGCCTCTGGAAGCAATTTAAAATCTCGGGAAGCTAGGAAACTGTTGATCTCTCTCCTGCTCTTACGCTGGGACTCGCGTATTATGGATTTTGGTCATTTAATGTGGGCCAATGGATTCCTAGTCAAACAGCAAGCTAGGAAAAAACACCAACAGCCTTTGCAGTATTATATACTAACAGAAGAGACCTTCCTGAGTGAGGAATTCATTCCATGGCTTGTTGTAATTGTGGAAAAATAAGCTTCTGTGACCAATGCCATGTTCTTTATGATCCCAGTGAACAGCTACATCGATTGCTGGGCATTGCACAGCTGCTGACATAGCGAATGGTTAGTCTGAAATCAACAGCACTGCTGACTATTCTTCACTATCGGTGAGTATAAAATGTCTAAGTAGTGACTATAAAAGCTAAAGCCAACTGCTAGTGACAAATCAGTGACACGACAAATGGAAATAATAGCAAACGTCATATGGCCGTTGTACTCCTTGCCAGCAGAAAACATGAACATCACCCTTTCATTTCTGGCTGTTAACTTCTTGGGATCTTACTAGAATTTCAGTGTTTGACTGAAGTAAAATTTCAGTCCAGCAATCTTTCCTCACAGAACTCTCCCAAGGATTGGAACTAATTATCTTTAAGATCCCTTCCAACCCAAAGTGTTCAATGATTCCATGACACTGTATGTACAAGAAATGCCGTAACTGTCCCTATCGGGATAATTTTTCCCCTTCTCCCCCATCATTCAAAACAGTCATTTTCTTTCGCAGCACTGAGTTCTAGTAAACCTTACCATGTAAAATGAGAAGCTGGTGAGAGCAAGATAATGTGCTAGTCAGAAAATCTTATTTGACTGATTCTCATATAACTGAAAGTAGTTTCACATTTCTCATGGTATTTATGGATGGCAGTGGTGGTTTTCCAAGCCTTCTTTTCTTTCTGGCTATTCTGACTGATACTGAAATGGGTTGAGAAGAGTCATCTCCATAGACAGGGAAAGATTTAACACACTTCCATTGTCACAGTCCTGCAAGTGCTTTTAGAGTAGTTGAGCCACCATGTGTTGGTACATAATGGATTGATCAGGTTGGTTCTTTTGATACAGGTAAATCACGTTGGTGCAGGTTAATTCAGGCTGTGTTTACAGGAGTTCCTCTGATCCCTTTTTCAGGCTACTATCTGTGTTTTCAAAGAAACAATACCCTAGTACCTTTAGAGAATGAAAACCCATTCCTCCCTATTTACAGAATAGGAATTTTTTTCTTTTGGTCTGGAAACCCACAAAATAAGTCTTCCGTTTTCATCATAATCCTTTATGAGTTTTAAACCTATTTTTTTTAAGTTGGCAATTTGAAATGGTTCCTGGTGAGTAGAGCCCTGGTGAGCTTCAAAACCACACACAGTTTCAATGAAGCTGTGTGAACCTGCTTCAGAATCTCTGCAAGTTTTCCAAGCTTTTATGCTCTCGTATGGTTTACAGACAAAAACCTACAGGGGTCCCATTTAAAGCCTCCTAGCAGCTAAAAGATAGGGAAAAAATGGCTTTTAAAAAACCTGAAGTACCCTCTTATGAGTGCATTAAAAGCAATTTTGTTTGCTTTCCACTTTCAAAATGCTTCAAGCCGCCAAAGACGCGATGTTAGAAAATGACTCATGAGTACCAGAGAGAAACAGTCTTTGAAAGTTTGTTCATAGTAAAGGATGATAGCTCGCCAAGTGGGGTTTCTGTATTCAGAAAGAAATATCTTGTGTCCTCATATTGCAGATTTTTTCTTTTTCTTCCTTTTTCAATCATCTCTTCAGATGTTCTTCACCTTTATCTTCCAGGTTTTCAGCAATTGTGTGAAAATCAACTCAGAACTTCTGTTTGTTCCTGTGGATGCTGTCAGTGTTTGGAGACCAGGGCCAACGTGGAGAGGGAAGGGAATGCCAAAGCAACAACAGCTCATAATTTAACCTACTGGCATTTGTAAGACCCAAAGAGCAGGAAAAATTTCCTCCCTTTCAGGTAACTTAGGGTGTGTCACCTTACTGATTCTCTGAGAGTATGTCCTGTAGGGTTTAGGAGCTTTTAGTATTGGGTCGTGTGTTTTAAAAGACTTACATTGCAGTGGTTGGCATTGGAGTGCTTTCTTGATTTGTTTTCTCTGGGAAACGGTGGGTGAGAGGCAAAGCATTGAAATGTTCTCCTTGCTTTGATACTGATACATGTCCTCACAGTTGTTTTTTCTCTCTTTCTTCTGGTGTAAACAAAGACAACAGTGTGAAGTAGACTTTCCAAAGTTCAAGAGTATTTGGTCCTTGTGTTCTATTCTGAGCCTCTCTTGAACAAACACGCTTTCCTTCCTAGATTGCTTTGCTGAGTGCTAGGGGCAGAAGAAGGTTCATTTAATAACCTGGAGGTGACCTGACAATACAAATTGTACTGAAATGTTAAACTTTATATTCTAATGATTTAAACAGGTGGTACCTATAAGAATCTCTCACAAAAAAAACCCCAACCCAACCTTCCCTTTCGAAGGCTTACCTTGCGTAACTTCATGATTTTCTGTATGGAATAAACAGGACCTGTGTGTTAGGACCAGAGGGACATTTCCCATATTATGGTACAATCTCAGTTTTATCGCAAGTAAAAATTTCACAGATGTAGATTGTGTAAATATATATGTTTTTATTATCTGAGTATAATTCTACAGTATAGTTAAATACTCATTTTTGCTTTTTATAGTCGATTGTACTGGCAATTCAAACAAATCCTTCTTCTAAATATAGCATATTTGATATGAAAAACCATGGAGGAAATGGACTATCAGCATTAACTTTTAATGGCTTTACTTTTAAATTTTTAAACTTCACTCATCCACCAGCCCCTTAACTTTCTCTCTAGAGAGTCAAAAAGAAGAAAGGAAAAAATTGATGTGCTTAGTTGTTGACAAGAGCTGAAAATTGAATAAATATCACCAGAATTAGGGTACTAACAGAATTAAATGAAAAGGCTGAAGCAATAGGACCAAGTATCTAAGCTGTATTGTCCTTGTGACAAAAGCAGAAAGTAAGATGCGTGTGAACAGGATGTGAACATAACCTACGATCATTAGATAAAGATTCTTACCTGGTTTTAATTGTGAAAACTCAACCATGAGCTTAAAAGATGTTTCTGGGAAGAATGCTGGCTTACAGGCTAGCAACTGCTTGTGTAGTGGAGTAGAAATTTAAGAGGTTTGGTATGTTTAGAAATTGAGTACGTTCAATCATGGGGTGGAATGTTCAAAGCATTTGGCATACCTACAACAGAAATCGGTGCCTGCTCTTGCCACTTAGTTGCATAAACCATTTAATGAAGGCAAATAATGTTCTTCCCCCAAACTCTTTTGCTGCCCCTTCACACCTGCATAGCTTTTCTTGGGTTCAGACAGTATGTGTTAGGGAACTGGTGTGTGTCAGGAAGTCACTTCAAAGCCTTTTCCATACGTACGTATTTCTTGCATAGTATCTATGGTTTCTACGTCTCTCCCTTGTGCTCAGCCCTGGAGTCCTCAGAGGAACTAGTGTTGTAGCTCCAGGCATCTCTGTGTGGTCTATAGGAGCCACTCTGTTAGGATTTGTCCAATGATAAGACAACAGACAAGGGGTGTAAGCTGGAGAATAAGAGGTTCCACTGAAACATAAGGAAAAACTTTTTCACAGTGAGGGTGACAGAGCTCTGGAACAGGCTGCCCGGGTGGGTTGTGGAGTCTCCTTCTCTGGAGACATTTAAAACCCACCTGGACATGTTTCTATGTGACCTGCTCTAGGTGGCCCTGCTCTGGCAGGGGGGTTGGACTAGGTGATCTTTCAAGGTCCCTTCCAACCCCTAAAATTCTGTGATTCTGTGAATTTCAGTACTGCTGTAAACAAGAAAAGATGTGAGTTTAAAAAAACCTGCCAAACTCAAAAAAACCCACCTGAACAAAAAAAACCAAACAAACAAACCCACAGAAGAACTGAGGCTGTTTCCCAGAAGTGCTGTAATAATACAAAATTACTCAAAGGAAGAATCATCGCTAAGCATCACCAGCAATGAACCCAGCTACGCAGCCACAGTACAGGAAGGATTTAGCGAGATACGTCTGCATTGCTTCAGTAAGGAGGTTATCATGGATCTTATTTTACGGCATAGAGGTTCTCCACTCGTAGAATCATAGAATCATTTTGGTTGGAACAGCCCTTTAAGATCATCAAGTCCAACCATTAACCCAGCACTGCCAGGGCACCACTAACCCATGTCCCTCAGCACCACATCTCCATGGCTTTGAAACCCTTCCAGGTATCACGGGGACTCCGCCACTGACCTGGGCAGCCTGGGACAGCCCTTGCAGGGAAGACATTTTTCCTAATGAATTCTGTTTTGTGCAATTAAAAAAAGCACATTTATGAGTGTCCTCAAACCAGGACAATGGGCGTGGAATGGAATAGAAATTCATATATTGAAATGAAGCTTGCACTCAGAGCATGAAAAATAATTCAAATCTATTTTTTATTTTGGTGTGGGAGAGAAAAATGTTAATTTACTGAAGGTGAGGAAGTTTCAACGCCTTTTAAACAAAGGTTTTGGGAAGGCACTTTGGATACTTCTGACACTTGGCTGTGCAGGAAGTGTTTTTTTGTGGATTAAGTAGATGCTATTAGCTTTAGCAACACAGATGAGCTATACATTAATATAATGTTTCTTGATTCTAGCAATGTATAGCAAATAAGCTAGACAGAATTGTAGTTAAATGAAGTCATGGACAGAAGTTACTGTCTGGATGTTGCTACGCTTGCAGAAGAGGTAACTGCCCCTCAGGCTGCTTGTCACCATCTTTTTGCTGTTGTGTGTGTTGTCATTTTCTAACTTTTCTGTCAAAATGAGTTTGGTTAGAAAGACTTTTTTTTTTCTTTTCTTTTTTTTTTTTTAAGCTGAGTTCACTTTAAAGGCAACAGATTGTGGAACATTTGTAATAAGAGCCCCTCCAGCAGATAATCTCTAGCAGAAGGGTGATGACAGGCGGCTGGAGGTTGTAACCTCTTCTGAGCTGGAGGAGTTTTTTAAGACACATCAGTTATTCCAAAAGTTGGGTGGAAGTGAACATATCTGCTGCAGGGGCGGGGGACTTGGAGACACCCCTCACCCTGGAAAGCTGCTTCTGGCACTTCCACAGCCAGGAGCCACCCATGCTGCCGATCTGCTCCCTTCTATTGGCATGTGACTTAGAGCGGGGTGTCAGTATCTAAAGCCTGTTCTGGTCAGAGAAACATGCTGTAGTGGAAAGCAGGCCAGCTCGGAACAGCAGTGCCAAGTATGAGGATGCCTTTTGCTTGACTGAAGACCATCCCACCTACAGGTGCCGTTTTTACTGAACTTCATGAGATTGGGTTGAAACCCAGATGCTCTTGTCCCCTAACTGCAAGAAAAGGGGGAACAGCCGCTGCAACAGCCAGGACCGTGTGGTCTGTCGCTGCCCTGGGCTGTGCTGCAGTTCTTGAGAACTTACTTCCTCAGTAATCCAAGTTCTGTGTGCTGAAGTGATAACATGAAGCTTGTCCTAAGATGTTTTTTAGTTAGTTTAGTAATGTGGGAGTTGCGTGACCATTACCTTGGGGAACAGTGGGCTTCGTATGTTGCATTTTTAATGGGTAAAGCCCACGCTGCTTGCTTAGGTATGTTCTTGTCATGAGTCTTGTGTCAGTCCAGGCATGAAGAGGTGCACTTCTGCACCACCAACACTTGCTGGCCAGAGGTCGGTCCCTTTTTTGACCGGGGCAAAAGACTCTTCTAGTCACTTTGACACATCAAAAAAAATATCCAAGGAGAAAGCCTGCTGTCACTTGGCCAGCTCTGTGAAAAAGATGGTAACGTGCTTCTTAAACAGGGAGGGAAGCAGCCTGTGGTGAGAGGAGCATTTTATGAGCAGCAGTTTCCAGCAGATCTGTAGGCAGTGCAGAAATGAGTCACATACCCCACCTAAAACAACAAAGCCAGTGCAGGTCAGCGTGCTAAAGCATTTGTTCTTCAAGATGCATGGGTTGAGGACTTCTCAGCATGGGAGGCAGTACTTCATCTCTGCAGAGGAAGTACTCCACAGTGCTTAGCCCAGTTAATGTGTATATCTCAGGATGTGAACATCATAAATATTGATATAGAATCGGAATGGTTTGGGTTGGAAGGGACCTTTCAAGGTCATCCAGTCCAACCCCCCTGCAGGGAGCAGGGACATCTGCAACTAGAGCAGGTTGCTCAGAGCCCCAGCCAACCTC
>WTSP01014508.1:28530-40871 GCA_025331215.1 Actenoides lindsayi | reverse complement strand
CAGGCCATATGTGAAGTAATGTGTCCCGTTCTGGTCTCCCCAGGTAAAGAGAGATGGGGAAATACTAGAGACCGTCCAATGGAGAGCTACAAGGATGGTCAAGGGACTGGAACATCTTTCTTTTGAGGAAAGGCTGAGAGTCCTGAGGTTGTTTAGGTGGAGAAGAGAAGTTTGAGAGGGGATTTTATTAATGTTTATAAATAGCTTAAGGGTGGGTGTTAAGACGTTGGGGTCAGTCTCCTTTCAGTGGTGCACAGTGATAGGATGAGGGGCAACAGGCATAAACTCCAACACAGGAAGTTCTATCTGAACATGAGGAAAAACTTCTTTAGTGTGAGGTTGATGGAGCACTGGAACAGGCTGCCCAGGGAGCTTGTGGAGTCTCCCTCTCTAGAGACTTTCAAAACCTTCCTGGATGCATTCCTGTGTGGCCTGCCCTAGGTGATCCTGGTTTGAGAGGGGAGTTGGACTCAATGATCTCCAGAGTTCCCTTCCAACCCCTAATATTCTGTGATTCTGTGAGAAAAATTCCAGCTTACCTCTGTCAGTTGCCTTCCCTCAATGTCTTTGTAGAGTAGGTTGTGCTCACTCTAATTGTGAAACAGAATGAAACTGTGATTGGATTCAGACATGCACTAGCATTTTGTCTGACTTTGTAGGCAATTAACAACAGGATTTTTTCCATGTGAGGAAGACAGTGTAGCATAGTATAACTACATTGGCAAAATCTTCAGTGTAAGGGGTCCTGTTAACTGTAATGGTGGCAGGAGCTGAATGTGATGTTTTCTGTGACTGTGGGAAAATAATAACACTTCCATAGAGATCCTTTTCCATTCAGAGCCTGCTGTTTGTCATCTCTTTAGTGTAATACTGGCATTTTAACGATATCCATCCTCCTCCAAGAGAGTAAAATTAATGGGACACATATATTAACCTGGGTACCTTGTAATAGTATTAGGAGGTTTGACTCAATCATAACAGTTTCAAAAATCAGACATAGTAGCCAAATTAGCAAATATAATAAGCAATCTGAACTTTTTTTTTTTTTTTAAGTATAAAATGAAAGCTTAATTACAGCAAGAAACTGGACATCTATTGTGTCTGTTAAGTGGAGTTTTAAAGACAAAATTAATGAAAGGGGAACAAGAGAAATAAAATCATTATATTCCCTTGTTTTCCTGTCTATTTCTCCAGTCCTGCATTGAATAAAGGGAAGCATACAAATTTAAATGCACACTTACTGACTCAGAGAAGCATTGTCCAACTATTTGACTGAGCTACACATCCCTTTTTCTCTGTTGTTGTCCTTTCAGTTCTATCTCAGAAAAATCCTTCAGTGAGTTTAATGAAAAGTTTGCTTTCATTAGACCTGCATTATACAGGTATCCTTTTTTCACCACCACCTCTACCTGCTTTTTTAAGGTCAGAAAGACAGAGAAGAAGTACTCCTGATGGGACACAGATTTGTTGGAACAGAATATGTTGCTATTGGATCAGGACAGTACAGTTAGAATTAAATAAACAGATATTGTGTAGAAAATTTCGTCTGTGCCCTCTGTGACTGACAGAGAGCACCCTCCTGAAGACAGTGGCTCTCAGGCTGAAGAGTAGAGGATAGGTGAAGAAATCTGTTACTGCCCACCATTGGAAATTTTGTCTGAATGATGCTTACAGTTTCTCAGCAGGTCTCAGACTGTATGTTTGTAACAAGTTAAAGGGAAGAGAACATGGTCTTTAAATTTATAAACTGCTGCTGTAGAAACAGAGAATAGTTTGTACTCTGTCCATGAGACAAGAAGTATTGGGTTTAAATTACAGCAAGGAAGATCCAGGCTGCATATCAAGGTAAAAATTTATTCCAATAAGGGCAGAGAAGTAGTTGAAATGTCTGCTGAGTCTTTGAAATCTGTATCACAGAATGTCTTTATAAATATATTAGATGAAGGTCTGTCAAAAATGTTAAAATTTTAATTGTTCCATGTGACAAAGTTGAAAAGACTGGAAGATATCTTTTAGCCTTTTCCAGTTTTATGATTCTACCACCTTGCTACAGTCAACAGAATTCAGTTTTACAGTTCGTCAACCATTGCTGGTTTGAAATGTAGGAAGATAGAGAGATCCCCATGGCTTCATTTGGGTGACAGTTTCTAAATGCTGACTGAAAAATAGCTGAGAAAGCCAAGTGACAGCATATATTTTGATCACATTATACATGAAGAATTTTTCTGAAATAGAACTATGAATTTTTAGATATAAATAGTAAAGAATCTGATCTTTGCTATGAAGCTTATTTATGTGGTAGCACAAGTACCATAAAATCTTGAAAATTTTGTGCAGGTACTGCTGCTTTTCGTTGATTTTTAAAGTACTTTAACTTTGCAAATATTCCATATGTTTTCTATAGTGGTTTTACATATTATGAAACATTTTGTAGTACTCTAGTTCAGTTGTATTTTACTTTGCATAATGTTTTTGCAAAGAGGACTTAAAAGCAAAAAGCTCTGGCTATTCTTTCAGTGACAACTTAAGGAACTGACACTTAAAATACTGGAGTGTGTGACACTTGTGCATCACTTGTTATTCCAAAAACATTAGTAACGTCAGATTCCGGGTGACATATATGCTCCTGGGTAACTCCCTCAATTATGAACAGTCTTTCTGATTTTTTTGTTGTACTTTTGTCAGTTGAATACTGATTAAGTGAAAAAGACTGAGTTTTTTGGATTACTGTTTGCTACTTTTTTTTGCACTGATGACCAATATGTATCTAGGTTTCTCTGTAAAGCTTGAAGAACTTAATTAACAGATTAGGTAATGGTCTTTGTAAAAGACTAAACAGCTTCATGAATACTGTTTTGATCTTCTCTGTAAAAACATTGAAGTTTTCATAGAACTGAGTTTTTCTCAAATTAATCTTTTTACTCAGTGAAAAGTAAAACTTCCAGTGAAATGGAGATTTCTAAGTTATGGTCTGGCTGGGAAAGATGGAGAGGGCTCTTTGCCTTCTGTTTGCCTCGTTACACAATCTCTTGCTGTGCCACCTGCAGGTCCTCACTCTTGGCTGTGGCTCACAGTTATACCTCTCCCTGTTCCTCTAAAACCAGCTAATGACCAGTCTCATCCCCATTCTGCAGCAGCGCTGCTAAATATGGGATATATTCCTACCCCAAAATTCATATGTCATCTGCATGTCAGGCTGCATTTCCTCCTCTTGCATTGCAAAAAGTGTGAAACTCAGCAAAAACGCAGGTCTAAAATTCTGTCATTCCTTACTTCCAAATGAAAATATGAATAGATTAGTAATTTTCGATTGTCCACAGATGAATAGTCATTCTCTTACAGTATAGTGCAAAATTCAGGTTGAATTCCCCTACAGGTTTGCAGCACCTAAGGTTTAAGTCAAGAACTGCATCCTAAAATCTGATTACAACCTGTTCTGGTATGCAATATAGCCTATCTTAACTCAGTCTTATTTTGATTTTGTTTCATAGACAAAGTTCTAAATTTAAATATTGTTATCTGCCTTTTTCTCAGTCACTCTCTCTGTCCTCCTTATGGTATCAAACCTAAGATATTAAAGGTAAAGGTATTTATCCAGAGTTTTGAAATAAATATACCAGTTGGTTTTGCATGGAATTAAGGTATTACTTATACTCCGAATATGTGATCAGCTCTCTACCCCAAACAGGTGTCACCATGGAGCCATCTGGTGCATTTTTCTTGCAACTCCACTGAAAAAGTACTGATGCTGTACAAAATTAGGAATCCATTAAAAAATAAAATAAATTAAAAAAAAATTCTTCACAGCAGTACATAGCACAGTAAACAGCTACTTCATGTTGTTGTGGCTAGATAATGAAAGAGAAAAGGTCAAAATTACTTACTGGCTTTTAGATTTTAAAAACCAAAGCTATCAAGAATCCTTGCTCCAAAAAGTCTGACCTATGATTCCTCCCATACGTTTCTCAGCTTTTGCAGCTATTGCTTTTCTTAGGGGTTTGGGAGCTAGTTCAGCTAGTACCACACATTTGTGAGAATTCATGGCAGAGGAAATGTTTAATTCAGGTGGTGGTTGTTTTGGGTGTTTTTTTTTTTTAAATAGAGCACCTGGCGATTAGTGGAGTGATCATGTATTGTGAAGGCAGAAGAAGATAATATGAGCACAGAGATTAATAAAATAGATGTGGGACTTGCATCACTAAGTCACTTAGTTCTGAGAGGTTTTTGTAACTAGAAAAGTGGACTTTTTGTTCCTTCCATCTTCAATTATTTCCCTAGTTAAGCACCATAAACATTATTATTATTATTATTATTGCTGTTGTTGCTGGTTTTTTTTTTTTTTTTTTTTTTTAGTATTTTTCCCTTTCAAGTATCTCCATGTAGCTTAAAAGCTCATGAACCAAAAGCCATTAGAGAGCTTGTAACAGACTGCAGATGTGATCATATTGGTAAGGGTCAGCATGGTCTATATTGGTATATTTTTTAAATGAGTTTAATATTTGTCCCAAATTAACATACATAAAATATGAAGTAGTCTTATTATCCATTAAACCAATTCAGTGTGTCTTCACACCCACCTGCCAATGATCCTCAGTTCTGATCTGGTTCACCCTCCATGAGGGGAGGACGGGTGGCTAATTCACTTATGATCATTTACAATATGGTCTGTGTGGGGCATAATACTCCCTGTGGTAGTGCCTTCTTACTGGCTATGTAATATGTGTGACAGCTGTGGAATACTATTGCTCACACCTCGCGCTCTTGGCTTTCTGAAAAGGAGCAAGCAGCTGAATAGATGAAACTCACAGATGAAGCATAGTTAGGAGACCTGCCCAATTTCATACAGGCATAAATTTTTCAAGGGAATTATCCATTCTTCACAAGTGACAGGAAGACCAGAGAAATATCAATAAATCCTTTTGATATTAGGCATTGTAACTTCTGATGAAGAAATAATTTTCATCACTGCCACGCTGGACTAGATTTTGATTGTCAGACTCCAGATAAAAGACTAGCCAACCTGAAGGAGCCTTCAAGTATAGGGAGTGTTCATGTACAGTGCAGGCTGGACTTTGTTTTGTTTTCCTTCTTTTAAAGGAGCTTCTTGAACGTTAACAACAATTACATTTATTGTTCTCATTGTGTTTGTGCAAGCAGAAATGCTGTAGCTTTGTGTAGCATTAATTTGTTTGGAAGTAGCAGCACAGGTACAGAACAATTTTAAGAAATGAAATCTTGATGCTGAGCAACCTGTATTGTTCTTCAGTTGTAAAATGGAATAATATCTGAAGTAAAAATTTCCACAAGACATGAGGGAAAAAACTGTAGCAGACAATGCATACTCTTTAATAGCATTGAGACTGTAAAAACACTGAGACACAAAAGGGCAGTTTTCATGTCTTCCCGATCCATCAGATGACACTGTCACGTTTTAAAAAAATCTAGCATGTTTCAATCTATTGTGATTTCCTTAATGGGATCTATTAGCAAAACAATACTCAATGAAGAATAAATTTTAAGAAAGTGTAAAGTTATTCTTTTGTAAAAGCAGAAATGAGATCTAAATCACCCATTGTATTGCAGTAATTTTCTACACTTACTGCAAAAAGGACTGATGTGTTTTTGCAAGAATTGTGAAAAGAACATATCAGTCACTTCTCAGCATCTCAAGGCATGCTAATGTTAGTCCTCTTAAACCCAGTTAAAGTTTAAAAAAAAAAAAAATTTACACCATTGTTCCAAAATGCTGAGCAATTCAATGAGGTGAGGCACACAATACACAGTATTGGTCTTAAAGGAAGCTTGAGTCCAGATACAAATTTGGCACAATCATCCTATCTCTAAACAGAACTCATTAAAGCAAGACCTATGAAGTGGATTGTGTGTCACCTAGTCACTAAGTGCTTGCATTGAACTTGATGTGTTTATTCCTGCTAAAAGTTGTAGTAACTTGCTAACAAGAAGTTGAGATTTGGTGGTTTGCTGTAGGTGCTTAGGCTGCTTCCTCAGGTATTTTCCAATTTTAATTTATCAACATGAAAGATCTACAACATAGCAAAACCACCATACCACCATACACCATTAAATTTATAGTTGTTTTGAAAACCTAATGAAATATTTAGAGCTGCCTTTTTTTTTTTTTTTTTTTTTTTTTAAATTCAGATAGCTATTTATCATCTTTTCCACCAACTTTTGTGCCAAGAAATTCTGCTATAAGAATTTGTACTCTGGCAGATTCTTAGCTATACCGCAGCATATCACACAAGGTCCTCCATCAAAGGGTCATGTAACACCATTTTAAGCAGAACATGATACCACTGGTAAAATTATGAAAATTACCATTAAAGTGCGGGTTAAATGTCTGGGATGAACATAGGTATTTTGGTTGTAATATGTAAAAGCAGATGTGAAGAAACACACACGCATTAGAAAGCAATGTAATGAAGTGACACAATGCAGATCTATATTCAAAGTAGTCATGGAATAATTATAAAATAATGAAAATTTTCCTTTGTTTTGTGTATTTATTTACTTCCTTCTAGCACAGTTACTGTTCAGCATGCATCTGAGATTGTGAACTTCTCCACATTAATGCTAAATCATTAAGGTTCTTTTTCTGAATTTTATAATCTGTATGTCAACACTTACTTCAGGCCTTGGAATGCCCTCCTCCTCCTTATGTAATATAATCTTAAGGTTTTGGAAAAACATCACTCTTTACACACCTAGTCATCTCTCATTCTCTGTAACATATTTGTTTCCTTTGGGAATGCTAATATGATATTATAAAATATTTCTGCAGTGACTTAAAAAATGATTCTATTTTTTCAATCAAAGGACATTAGAATGCCCGTAATGCAAGGTAGATTTATACATTATAGATACATTTTAAATTTGTGCCATGGTTTCATTAAACAGTGGAGCATTATTAAGCAATTAATAATATTCAGATTATCTTCTTTTTCAGAAAAATTATGGTACTTAAGAGAGGTTCCTTAAGAAATAATTGTTCTTATAACTGGTAGCTAGGTAATTATTTGACATATTATTAATAAAACAAAAATCTGTCTAAAAGTTACACTCTAATGATTCTAATGTCTGTATTTCAGCAGGGAGAATTTCAATCAGGATGATTATTCTATCCATTAAGTTACTTCAATGAGAACTTTCACCTGGAAGGTGCTTTGGAAATAATTTGAGAATTGGAAGAGTATTTTTTCATTTAGCGTGATGCAAAGACTGCTATGAATAGGATTCAGCTATTTAACCGCAAGAAGCTTTTGTTCAAGCCCTGTAATACTTAAGGCAGTTAGAGCGCTACATCACTTTTCCGGTGGAAAGGAAGCACTTTTATGGCTTTTTATGGTCTATAATGCAGCTCTAGGACATACACTTGCTCAGTGTTCCGTACAGTTTAGAAATGTCATTGTAACTGACTATTGATTATACGAAGAAAAGATTTTTTTGTTGGTTTGTGAATTTAGTTTTTGTAAAGTAAGCTTTTACCTGGTTTATTCCATTGGTCAAGATACAGCATTCCCACTGGAAGACTTAGTAAGGATTTTTCACTGAAGATTTTTTAGTAGAACTGGATGAAAAATGGGAAAGCTGTTTCAAAATAAATAAGAAACCTGATGTTTTATGCTAAATCTAAGTTTTGCATGGCAAAGTCCTGAGAGCAGAACCTCAAAACCTCAAACCATCAAATTCAAGGGTGTAGCTTCTCTGTTAAGATAAATTCTATAAATTTTATCTGCCCAGAAGTATAACCATACTAATAGACAATCTGTTGCCTATGTGTGATAAGGACAGACTTGTATTATGTAGTTCAATTTTCACCATTCTTTCATCACAATTCTTTCTCTTCAACTGTACATCCAATGTATAAAATGCTGCTTTCCTATTTTTCTCTGCGATTGAGAAATTTTGCTTTCCTTAATTAATCTGTTCATTATCACAGTACAGAACAGATGTTTATCTCTAGAACTACTGGTAAATGAAGCTTTTAAAATTACTATTACACTATATTTCACAGATATTTTAAAAAAGATTAATTAAATAGGATTATAGAGGGCTCTAAGGATTCCAGCTTGCCAAATTACCTGCCTTTTATATTTGCAGACACTAAGATGACAGTATACTGCATCTATAAATCTGTATCTAGCGTATAAGTCATTAACTACTGAGGTATCAATGTTGAGGTGACTCATTTTAGGAATGCGACCTGCCTGGACTGTGAGGCAGGAAACCACATCCATAATTATTTATAGTTTCAG
Organism: Actenoides lindsayi; assembly: GCA_025331215.1. Lineage (NCBI taxonomy): Eukaryota > Metazoa > Chordata > Aves > Coraciiformes > Alcedinidae > Actenoides > Actenoides lindsayi. The sequence goes on along the minus strand of WTSP01014508.1, from coordinate 32,595 downwards.
ATCGCAAATGAAGTATAGTAAATAACCTGAAAGCCTGATCCATGAAAGATTTAAAAAAACCTCAAAACAACAGAAAAGCTAAGTGAAGACAATGGAGTATAATGGATAGCCAGCACTTCTGAAAATTCAGTCACAATTCTAGATGGTCATGATACAGGTTTAGAGGTATAACTTTATATATCCATCTTTGAAAGCCTTTGTGTAGAGGTACAACTTATGACTGTTTCTTGAGGACTTTCATCTGGAACCTGGGCACCTCCACATTAATGTTCATGTAAATGTGGGCACAGTGATCACAGTTTTAATCTTATTTTCTCTGTTTTGTTGTTGGTTTTTGTTTGTTTGTTTGTTTGTTGGTTGTTTGGTTTACATCAATTCAAAATTATTTAATTTTTAAGGAACTAAAAAAACAAATTGAAAAGGTTTAATTTTAAGGCTTAAGCTGTTTCCTGTTTATCTAGTAGTTTGTCAAGTAATAAGGGAAGATCAACATGTCAAAACACATTTGGCAAAGTCTACCATTAGTAAAGCCAGCAAATGCTGGTTTTGATTCTCATTAAATTAAGTTTTAAATCTGAGAGAAGGATCTTCTGCTGCCTTGAAATAGGAAAAGTAATTCTGCATGTTTTTCAGATTGTAATCTTTATCTCTGCTCATCAACATCAAACTCAGAGCCTAGGAATGAAAAGATTTTCTGCAGGAACCACTTCTTTCTCTGGTAACTGGAAGCACAACAGAACCTTTCTAAATGGAAGACATAAACATATCACTCTTGAGTTGTAGATTCTGGGGGTACAAATCATGTTTGCATGTCTGATTGAAATACTGAGGTATTTCTCTGAACTCGTAATTAAGAGTCCTTATCATATCAATTAGATTCAGAGATGATAATGTTGTTAGCCTGGAGAACAGGAGGTTCAGGGAAGACTTTACCACTCTCTACAATGACCTGAAAGGAAGTTGTAGCGAGGTGGGTGTTGGTCTCTTCTCACAATCAACAAGTGATAGGACAAGAAGAAATGGCCTCAAGTTGCACCAGGGAGGGTTTAGGTTGGACATTAGGAGCAACTTCTTCACTGAAAGGGTTGTTAAACATTGAAATCTTGTAAACCAGATGACAAGATTAGCACTGTTAGGATGAAAAAATCAATAATAAAAAAATCTAAGTACAATATACCATTGCTTTAGCATTGCTTTTAGAGCAGAGCTGCTATGTATCCACTACTTGAGTACATACTTTGTTTTGCAGTATCTCCTTTTGAGTTTGAGAGTAAATGTTCTGTTTTTTTTCTAGGCCAGGAAAAAAAAAAAGAAAAGATGCCATTCCTGGAGTAAAATGTTCTTGTTACCTTAATTAGTTTTTGTAATTCAGGCATGTACCCCATTCATTTAATATTTTCATTTTTTGAGGATGAATTCTGAAAGATATAAACAAAAGTTGATTTATATAAAAATGCAATCTTGTTGATATATTTATTAGAGCTTACCTTTCAAGACATACATAATAGAGATGGGGATGAAGGGTCACACATACCTTGTAGATACCAGAAATATAAGAGATTAAACTTGACCCCTTTTCTTCTCAGAATATAAAAAGCTTTTTAATAGATTTGTCTTTGCATTTGTTTTTGCATCTTGAATCAGATCAAATTTCTTAGGAAAAAAAGCCCATTTATTATCATTTCATCACGAAATACTTCGACCTTTTTGATGAATAAAGACATAAATTTGATGAAAAAGGTTAGTTCAGTAGTTTAGCAATCTCAGAAATTATGCTTTGAGGGATATTGAAACTCCCAATTCTGTATGAATTTAGGCCATCTGAAATAAGGGAATAACTATTCTCAGTATGTTGGGATATAAACAGGCTTACATATGCTACAAGTCAGTATTACGTTACATTCCAAAGACAGTGCACATTGCAGAACTGCATTATGCTAGCTGGTGTTATGAAAAAACCCTATGTTTTTCAGATGCTACAAGTGATGGTGACAAATAGTAGGAAGGAGGTAAAAGAATGTAATTTATCCCTCATCTCAATTTGGTACTTCTCAAAACATGAAATACGGTAGAAATACGGTATTTTATATGAAAACAAATAACAAAACAAACCCCAAAATATTAGCCAAGATGGACTGTTTCTGAGGTTGGCTGTTAGCTGATGGTTTTCTGTGCACATTTTAGCTGAAAGCTATGGTAGAACAGAGGCTAGATCATGGAATTGAAGTTCATGAAACCATTTCCCACATAACAAGGAGCCCAGCATGCCTCCTTCTTAACATAATCATATGGATTCTGGGAAAGCATTTAATGGGAGGATATATTTTCACCCTGATGTATTCTTCTAGCCCTACTGTTTCTTTTCCTGTTGATGTGTTTTGTTCAGCTTGTACAAAGAGTCAGAAACTTTCTTGTGTATCTGGGGACTACTGCCATGCTCGTGGTGCAATGGCTTTCTGCTCTTCAAGCTGGGACCAATCTGAGCGGCATGATAGAAAAATCAAGACTTTTTATTCAAGCTACATGATACCTACTCTTGTCCCTTCATTTATTCCTTGTCCTGTTTCCATTCCCTAGTTTTTACCTTCAGTGTCCTAAAGATGCTGAAGAAGTATATTTTAAGTGTTGTATTTTTAAGATATAGTTTAACAGTGTTAGCATAGTGTTTGTGTATCTTAAGTGCTCTGTTTAAAAGGTATACACTAGGAGGGTTTCAGGCCCAGTGGCCTCACAGACATCATGTGAAGAGACCCATGCGAAGGGAACATTTGCCAATAGGTAGGAAATAAATTTCTCTGTTGGGTAATTCTCAGTTTTTGCCATAGGAAAAACCATATAGCAGTTCTGCTCACAAACTCTGTTTTGTGCAAGTTATTCTTGCCTTTATATGTTCCTTTGGTCTAGTGTTACTGCACTAATTCTGACACGCTAACCCTAATCTCTGGAGAAAGCATTTGACTGCAATTCTCTATCCTTCTGGTTTGCAGCCTACATTTAGGAAATGATCCTGTAAGAAAATGACCTTATTTGTCAGCCCAAAATAACCAGAATTCAGGAAGGTCAGAAATGTTCTTTTTCATGTTTTTAAACTAAATTTTTATCAGTTTGTTGCCTCTTACACTCACTAACTAATAAATTACATATTTTTCTGAATATAAGCCAGTCTGTGAAGGTCTGAATCTTGATCTTCAGAAACATAGGTATTGTATGTCAGTCTGAGATTCTTGCTGAGGACAGAGGAAGCTGATTTTATTCACCACTTTGAGAATCCAATTCATAGAAAACAAAGTAATCTGCTAACTGGGCATCACTGTCAAGAACATACTTAAAACTCATGTTCATGATGCTAAGATTCAGTATTTCCACCATCCCTCTTTGGGAAGCAGTCAACAAATAGATGGAGCTTCTGTGAGAGTTTCTTTGATGTTAGCCTAAATTATAAGAAAAGAACCTTCACCATCATCTTTCTGCTGTGAGGATCTTTTAAGTTTTCCTTTTATACTATTGCCTTTTCTATAGTCCAGTTATATTTTTCTTAACAATTTATAGTTAACAGCAGTATTCTTTGTGTACTGTGTAGGTATAGTAGGTTGAAAAGTTTATGCTTTCCTAGTATGTTTTCTATGATGGCATTGATTTTAAAGGAAGACTGTTTTCAAAGGCATTGATAAATTCAAATCTCATTTTTTGTTTCCTTTTTTAAATGTTTTGTTGCAACTGGACACTAAGGGGTGCTGTTTCATATCCTTTGTGTGCAATCGGTATCTTGCCTGCATGCATGTACATGCTCACACATAGAACTGCTCTTGCTAATTTACCATCTCTATAAGTGTATCTATGAGTTTAAAAAGACAGCATGAAGTACAACAGGTAAAATTTTGTTCCAATATGTAAAATCTGGTTAGCACAGAGTGAGGAAATTCATCATTGTTTTCAGTTGTGCAGTACTGTCCTGGTGGTGATGAAGGTATTCTGCAAATAAAAAAAAAAAAAAAAATAAAATAAAAAAAAAAAAAAAAAAAGGGCTAAAAAGAGCCCCCGCAAAACAATAAAGGGGATGAAATC
>WTSP01014508.1:0-28430 GCA_025331215.1 Actenoides lindsayi | reverse complement strand
GAAAAAAGAGGCGAAAAACAAAACTTTGTTTAAATCGTAAACAACTTTTACGGTGGTAAAAAAAGTAATATAAAAAAAAAAAAAAAAAAAAAAAAAAAAAAAAAAAAAAAAAAAAAAAAAGGGCTAAATAGAGCTCCCGCATAACAATGAAGGGGATGTAATCACACTAGAAGTCCAAAGCTGCCTGTATATAATGGCAAGGCAAAAGTATTTGAAATGGGAACCAGTGATCTATATTGATTTTAAAAGCAACTGCCTAAACATGACATGAAGGAAAGCTTCGATCATCAATACCTAAAACATATGTAGAATCAGGTGTTTGAAAATGTGTGTCCGCTTGTGTTGGAGCATGTGGTTGAAGTGGTTATAGCTAACTTAAATAGACTTTAAATACTTCAGTTAACTAAAAAAGATAATTCTTCATGTACATTAAGGACTTCTGTTAAATTGTGGGAGAAAAGTATACTGACAAATATTGGCAGAAAAAAAATTACTATATCTTTTTCTTGAAAAATATCATGGCCAAATTGTTTTTTATGTTTTGCACAGCTCCAACAGTCATTAAGGTAAATGCACAGACTTACGACTAACAGGGTTAGTCAGGTGAGATAAACTACAGTACAGGAATGTAGTATGGAAAATATTGGATAAATTCTAGTAGAAGCAGCACAAATTTTGTGTTTCTTGCTTAGGCACTGAAACTCAAAATACATGGTTTCCCTATTTTGATGTTCTTTACAGTAATCACATTCCCTAGCTAACAACACAGCACGGGGTTTTGGCTTCACCCAGAGTGAGTCTGGTTTTCTTAAAACAGAACCATTCTTGGTTTTGAATTTACCACATCTCTGAAAAGGGAATTCTGTTGTGCACGTATGTAGTAATTGATCACTGGAGCATTATTATTTCCTCCTTATTTTCTACCCCTTCAGGAAATCCTGGCCCCGATTCCAAAACTTTGGTGAATCACAAATTGCCTATAGCTTTTCCAGCTTGCATCTGACTTGGAATTCTCTAACTAAAATAAATACGTCTTGCTACTCCTTTGGACAAAAATAACCATTAATGTGACTGATTAACTCAGAATTTCAAACTGTCATCCACTTCCTATGCCAGTTTTTAAATGGAAAAATTGTATGCTTGTACCAAGGAATGGTTTAATAAGATACTGAGGCCTAGTCTGATGACCTCACAGCTTCAGTCTGCTTTGCTCTTTTATTTTATCATGTTCAGTTTTCTCCTCAAGGAGTCTGGATTTATTATCTGAAAATCAAGTTTCTTCAAGGCATCTTAAGTAGAGTCCCAAAAACATTAGTGAAGTTAGAAAAACTTTAGCAGAAAAATGTGTATTCTCATTACTGTTCATCTTTTAAAGCCAGCTGAAGATCCATCTCTGCAGAAAAGAATGGAATATTGGGATTGCAAAGATGACGCTGTGAAGGATGAATTGGAAAAAAGGTTAATAAGCACATAATTTAGCTGAGGGCTTATTCACGAAGATATTTCATGAAAAAATATTTGCTCTGAAAAGTAAACACTGGAAACAATCATATAAATGCTACTTCTACAGGAGAGAAACAAAGAAATAAATAAACTGTACGGCTTGCAGTCTTCCTAGAGTTTATTTACCTACCTGTAGGCAGACAGTAGTAGGATGTACTCCTGTAGTAATAGTAGAATATACTCCTGTAACTTTCTCTTTCAGCCCTGTTCACACTGATATTTCAGGTTTCTATTACAAAAGATTAGAACCTCTTATTCTGCAGTAGTCATCATGGGACAAGCAATATCTTACATTCACTAGAATCCCTTGCTTGTTTGTTAAAAGATGAACACTATGTTGAACCTGTGTTAACAGCTCTGTACCCGAATGCACCTAGATGGTGCATTCCCTGGTGGTAACTGGTCCTATCCAGAAAAGCTGGATATAGTAGCAAGTGAGCATTGCACAATTCTTTCATTCAGCATCAGTCAGAAAAAATGTAAGCGTTGCTTATTGACGGGTCTCCACCACGTTCACACAGTCACAGAACCACACAGTGACTGAAGCTGGCAGGCACCTCTGGAGGTCTCCTAGTGCTCAAGAAGAGTCTGCCTCTTCTTTCCAAACATCCCTATAAGACATTAATAAACACTGTTGAAGTCCTTCTGAGCCTTCCTTTCTTGAGGCCAAACCCTTTCACCTCCTCCTTTTGTGATAGATGCTTCAAGCCCTTCATCATCATTATAGCCCTTTGCCCTTTGTCAAGTGGAGCTGCCCAGTATGTACGTGCTTCTCCTGTACTGGGGAGCCCAGTACTGGATTCAGCAGCCAGGTGGGTCTCACCAATCCTGAGTGGAGAGGAAGGATCACCTCTCTCAGTCTGCTGAAAACAGCCTGCCTAATGCAGCCCAGGAAGCTGATGGTCTTATCTGGCACAGGGGTGCTTTGCTGGTTCATGGTCAGCTTGGTTCCCCACAACGTTTTCTGACAAGGTGCTCTCTACTCTGTCAGCCTACAGACTGTGCTAGTGCATGCATTTATTCCTCCCCAGGAGAATGGCTTGCAACTTCCCTTTTGTTGAACTTCTTGAAATTCCTGTTGGCCCATTTCTCCACCCATCTCCATCTGGATGGGTACAAATCTACCTGGTGTATTTACCACTTCTTCCAGTTTTGTATCACCTGCAAACACGCTAAGGGTACACTCTGGCCCATCATCTGGGTCATTCAGGAAGATATTACCTACTGTTGCCCCAGTATCCAACTCTGGGATACTGCACTGTGCACTGGCCTCCAGCTGGATGTTGTGTTGTTGATCACAACTGTTTGTAACCATCAATTTAGCAGTTTTCATTTCATCTCACGGTGCACTTCTCTAGCCCATAGGGTGTTTGTTTCCTTGTTTGTTTGTTTTTGTTTAATTGGGGTTTTTTGTTTGTTTTTTTTTTATGAGGATGTTCTAGGAAAAGAATATGATTGAATTAAAGAGAGGCTTCATACTGCTGGTAGTGATGTGTTTTACTTTAGGCTTGGTACAACTGTGCTGTGTACCATTTATTTTAGCACCATCTTCTGAAACATAGAGGCTAGAAATAATTACTTTTTCATTTAAACTCTGAAAGTGCTAATACAGAAGTCGTATTTCTTCCAAGAAATTGACATTCCTATGTTCTCTGATATAGAAAATATATAAAGGCTGACCAGTAGAATTTGGGTGCATTTTGAGTTTCCAAAAAGTTAAGATATAAAAGCTTTTAGTCCTTCTTAACCACTTGTTTCTTCAAGAGTTGTTAGTTTTCTTTTTTTTTTTTTTAAATTATTAGACTGAAACAGCAAGCCAACAGAAGAGTAAGAAAACTCACACTGAAACAGGAAAAGCAGTATTTTAAAACAGATGTTTATGGAAGCCACAGTGCCTGTGGGCTCCAGAGATATCTGCAACAAAGAAATCCGGCCTACAGCATAGTTTATCACATGGCACACAGGAAAATGCTTAAAATATGGGTTTGGCAACCAGTGAGATGAAAAGAGGATTCCATGTATGGCAAAATAGCTTCCAGGATACAGAGTGAATAGACATAAAAATCTATATTCTGCCTCATGTTTCACATGCAAAGATGTTTCACACAGCTGTCTTAGGTTTCAGTGAACACTATAAAAATATTATTTTCAAGATGTAGAAGTATGTGTAAACCTCCTATCATTTTTGTTGTGCTGGTGCTAGGGGAAGAGGTCATCTATGCTCAAAATGGTCCCCTCTGTTATCTGATGGCTTTACTTGGACCCATCTGGTGTTCTCTAGGCCTGTCTCTCCTGTGGACAGATGAGCCATTTCAGATGCCTGCCTTCTCTGCACCACAGCCAAGTGCTGGCATGGTCTAATTGCCAGTCTGGTTGCTTTCTTGTTGCCTTTGGAAGGTTGTGCTTTTTCTGCGGCTTTTGTGGTTGCTTCCATCAGGCAGTGTGGTCCCTCTCAGAGGCACAAGCATGTGAGACCAGCCTTTTTGAATCAGTGCCAGCCTTCTTACTTGGGAAGTGAAGCCAAGTATCATATATTTAAAACTGTAATGCTTTGCTTGTCCACCTAGCTCCTGTCTCCTAAAGCCATTAGTTGTGGTTTTACTTCAGTTAAAGTAGTCTTCAGTTTTTTCCCTTTCAGCTCTAGCTATTTTCAACTCTCTGTTTAGCAAGCTGTGCATAGACAAAATGGAGAGATTCTGCTATTCTACTTAAGACCTTTTATTTTTTATTATTTTTGTGTCCTAAGGAAGTAGAACATGTTTCTTATAAAATGTGAAATGCTGTCTAAATGATATTTAGGAGTTATCTTAAATCAACTAAAACCAGGGTACTGAAACTAATTTTTAACATTCTATCTCTAGCAAGTGACTACGTACCATAGTGGACAATGAGAGCAAAACAGTGCTGGTTAAGATATTTTTTCATATGTTAAATTAATGTTCCTTTCAAGATTTTGATGCTAGTTTGCATACAGTGTCTCCCTAATAAGGTACACATCTCAACAATGGGTGATAAGGGCAAGCATGGCTTCCCCAGCATCAAAACTGGTCATGTGAGACTAGAGTCCTGACCCTAAGCACCCATGCCCTAAATCCCGCCAAAGTGCTAGATACTCATTTACATGGCTTGCTCTATCGGGAGATACTCAGACTCATCGTTAAATGCCTAGTCAGTTCTTGTTCCTGCTATTCAAGAGTGACATAAAGGCCAAGTCATCTCACACAATTAGGTATAAAATACTTATGGTCAGGAGAGGACAACTCAGAGTGTGTCTCCATTTTCTTTTCAGTCTTTGCTCAGCTTGCAATAAATTGTCAGTCAGACTGTAGTGAGAGTTTTCTGTTGACAGCAATCCACAGAAAGACAGATTTATACCGGTCTTATATAGTACAGTAGATATCCAGTACAAATAGACTACTTCAGTTTAACTCCAAATATGGTTATTAAACTAATCTTGATTTTCAAGACTGAAGTATTGAAATAGCTATAGCAGAAAGAATGCCTTCAATTAAAACAAATCAATATTGCTTCTTGTAATACTGTGAAATTACTTTATTTCAGCAAGTCTGGTTTTAGGAAAAGAAATGAAATCTCTTGCAATCTTCTCAAATCTTCCGGTTATCTAACATAGAAATCTGTGATAAGCAAATAATTTATCATATTTACACAATAGGTTAATAAGAATAATTTATTTGTTTGTCTTTTAAATGCATAGGTAATGGATGCTTTTGTCTTTTTTTTTTTTTTTTTCCTCACATATTCACATGTTGAATAAAAGGGTACAGGTTTTTCTGATGCTGTACTGAGTGTGACACAGTTAGGTAATACGAAAGTGTGCCATGAGTCAATATCTGACTTTGCTGGTCATAATGAACTCGGGGGGGGAGGGGGGAAATTTGTGTACAAGCAAGACTCTTGGATATTTCATAACATTTGGGCCTAGTATAACTTTTTTAATTATCAATGTTTTTCTTATTCTAACAAATAAAAAATAATTACCTACAGTATCTAGATATTCCCATATATACTGTGTACTCTTATGCTGAACTACAATGATAAATGAAACTACTTGAGACACTCAGTAGACATAGAAGCAAAGACTATTGAAGAATCAAGAAAAAGTTAGCATAGTGTATTGATAAAATCCATTATATGGGATTTATGTTTCACCATTGGAGAATACGCAGTGGTCTGGTATCAAGATAGCAATGTTGCCAATCCTGCACTTTTATCAGCATTGACTAATTAAGAATGAGAGAAATGAATGAAGATTAGTCTGTGAGTAAGACTGCTGTTAAACTAGTGGTGAGCAGAAAAGAAGAAAAGAAAGAACTAAATTCACCTCAATTGTTATTGAAGAAATAATGGTGGACAAATCTGGTGCACAGAAAGTCATCTGTGCTATATAACTCAAGACTTAGATGTAGTTTAATCATTTTACTTTATATTTAATGAACTATAAATTTCTGCTTGAAGAGAAGTTAGCCTCTTGAATCTTTTCAGAATGTAGTTTGGAATTGCATCTCTTGTTTTCAAATCTAGACAAAGACAAAAATCATGGACATTTTTAAAAGATAACTATTTTCCTGAATACTAGAATTATGTCACTTGAAAACTCCAGAATAGTATTACGTTATAAGGAGTTTATTTTTACTTGGAGCCTTGATTTATACTGGACATATATTAAGTTTTTCACTTTCATAGCAAAATAAAAATAGTAAACTATTTGTTGTAAAATATTTTGTTATTGTTCAACAAAGGTCTTAGTTGGAAGCTGGGACATTACAACCTCAAGTCTGTAATTTAGACCTCACTAGGTTTTTGGCCCTCACCTGTCTCCAAATCAGAAACTTGAGAGATCTGGAAATCGTGTAAGAGTTACAGGCTGTTTTTTATGTCATGAAGTCTCTCTAAATTGATGAGTTTGTGAGAGATTGACCCTTCCAATTGTTTCAGAATTACACTGAGAGCAAGGGGAAGCAAAACAGTAATAAGCTGCAAACTAAAAATATATGGTTTTTAACCTAGAAAAAGTAATAAGCTGTCAGGTTTGTGATAAAATTTGCTGTGGTGGAAAATTTTGCTACATTTCATGTGATAATGGCACCCACTGTGAACTAAATACTTGCTAAGTGGTATGCCAAATGTATCTGTGATGTCCATAGTTTTAAAAGATGACAGCAACAAGTAGGTGATAGGAACTTTAAGAGAAACACAGCTAAGAAAAAGTGCCCATCAGATGATTAAAAAACTAACATTCTGGTAAAGGATGCTTGAGGCCATTCACATTTTACAGACTTACAGATTATGTATACAAGAATGAAAATAAAAGCAAGACAGTTCCAGCATCCAGTTGTGTCAACCATTGAAGCAAATCAAGTGAAAACAGCTGATATATGAAGTACGACTTTCTTATCATCTCATACTTCCTCAAATTTGTTCTTTCCACAGCTAGACATCCAAATCAGTGAAGATTAATTCCTCTGACAAATTATTTTCTACTGCTTTTAGGCAGCAACATGAGAGAGGTACAAATCTGGGATAAATTTTGCCTACCAGTAACTCCTTAAAAAAAAAGTAAAGAAATATAATGCGTAGCCTTACTTCTTAGTAACTTTAACTCAGCAAATCTCTAGAGAACAACCATTATGAACTGTGTGAGTTGGAACTTACCATCAAATTAATTTTACATGTATGTATAAAAAGTTATTATTCATCCTACCTCTCTTTTTGAGCAAGGGCTGGTTGGTTTATTCTAAGCTAAATGTTTTTTCTGTACCTATGACCTAAGCTATGAAGCTTGTAAATGACTTAGTTTAGGATAGATACCGCTGCTAATGCTAACAGCACTTTGAAATAATTAAGATACGCACTTAAGAACGTTGAGATCAGAAAAAATTTTTAATGCTCTTTCAGCATAATGTTATTTTATAATGAACTGTTAAAAATATAGGAGAAAGTTTGTTTTAAACATACAGATGTCACTGATTAATGGTGTCACATAACATTTTCTTATTCTCAAAGAATAAAAAAATATTTCAACCGACAAGAAGATAAAGAATTTACCATTATATTTACTTTTATCAAGGAAATCCTATTTCAAAGACCTAAAGGGCTTAGTTATATCAGTTGCATTCCTTTTGGAGGAAGCGTGTAACACTTCAGTCAGTCTTTTACACTGTCTATTTGAACAATCAAATTGTTAGATTTATTGATTTACTCTTAATTTTTTCTAGTTTTCGTATTGTTGAATTGGTATTTTAGAAGAAAAAAAAAATATATTCTCTTTACAGCCTGGAATAAAGCTAACAAGTCTTTTCAACTTTATTGATTTTAGTCCTCCTGACATCTGGTATGAAGGCCTTACATTCAGTGAATCTTTATACTGTTCTCCTGTTTTGTTGTCCTTCTCTTAGTTTCAGAACTGTTTTTCACTTTTGTACAAGAAAATAGAGAAGAAGATAGCTGCAGAGATGTATTACACAACTTCAAAAGCAAGTTTTTTTTTCTAATAATGGGTAACTCTTAGCCCCCAATTATCAAACATGTGCAGAGTGTTTACATTAATTGTTAATCTGTATTAGCTTGCATTAAACTTTTAATGTGTGTATGAGAAATAGGGAAAAGTAATGTATGTTCTTTTGCTTAGATGACCTGGCATACCCCTGAAAAGCAAGGACTTTATTGTGAAGCTCAATGTAGTCTTATAATCAGTGGAGTATTTGTGCCCATCACAACTTTAAGGAGTCATCTTCGTTGTCTTATACTCTTATGAAAGTATGTTCTGAGCACGAAGCACTCAGCTTAAGGACACTTGCTTATACATGGAAATTTACATTACTTTATATACTTACTATAATTGTACATCTATCAAACCCAGCTGGATGTTAAGGACTTACTTTGTAATGTTCAATGAAAAATCTTACTGAAGGTTGTGAAAGTACTTCAATAGTAAAAATAATATATGGTATATTAAATGCCCTAGTCAAGTGGTTAGCATCTGTGTGGCTAAGAATTTTTTTTCTGGGACTATTTAATATCCTATTTGAACATGTTTCTCATCTTATCCATGTGGTGATGCTCTGTTAGATACATGACTTGCAAGAACATCATGCCAAATGTGTTCTTTATTGAATTCATATCAAAGGGCAACCACAGACACATTTTGGGTTCTTTTGCATAGGCTTTCATAAGCAGTTTGGGTAAGATTGATAGAATTCTGAGGAATAGAGGCTCTGGCACTAGGCGGATGAAGTTTCAGTGCTAATCAGGTGTATTTAAGAATGTTGGACCCACCGGGGTGTGGAGAGCAGACAGAAAATTAACAGAGGACACTGATGCCTTTATGAGGCCAGTGTGTGGATTACAGTCAAGACTGTTAAAACCAGAGTAGGTGTTCCAATCTGTAATGACAAAAGAAGTACATGAACACATATGTGCTTCATTTATCAAATAGTCCCTCCATGTTTACAGTCCACTGTCCTATAGAGCCTGGTAAGAACTCAGTTATGGTCAGTTGTATTATACAAGGGCTTCTATGGACCACTAGGTGCCTTATTCCACAAAGAGCCTGTATTTGCTCATTTATGTAGCCAGGGAGAAAGAAGGCAAACACATCTGTCCATAATGAAGTCTAGTTTTCTCTGTAAACAAAAAGACTTCTTGATGTCAGCCATCAGTATCTTCCAAACTACTGTAATTTTATTTTGTGGATGGACCCCGTTGGCCAGCTCCGTACAATTTTTAGAAGCTCTATAATTTTAGCCACCCTACTAACCCTGTCCTCCTCTGACTTTGAGTTTACTTCTGTCATGTATCATTTCCTTTAAATAAACTGAAAGCTCTGTTCTCTGGCTTCCAAGACTCAGCTCACGTAATTTCCTTGCTTTCAGGTTTTCCATGCTTCTCTACAGGGTAATTTCAAAGACGCAGGATAATGAGACTTCTAATGAGTCTTTGCCCGTCACATAAAGTTTTTCCCTCAATTGCATGTTTTTGGTTACTTAATCTCTAATAAGCATGTTAGTCAATCTCCCTGACTGCTCTCATCATATTTATTTGGTTTTTTTTTTCCCATGAGAATGCTAAGGGTATCAGGTTCCCATTGTCAAAGGCTCTATAACATTTATAATATTTCAAAATGACCGCAGAAATATTTTTTTTCTTTTAAACTGCAATGTGATGTTTACCCTTGCAATTATAATAATACGTGGATTGAATTAACCTAAATTACCTTTGGAACTGGAACATTTGCATATTAAAATGCTCTTTAAAGGTCTGTTAAAGAAGGGTTGAAATTCTTAAAGTCTTTTGATATTATAAACAGACCAATACACAAGATAATCTCACTCTTTCTTATTTAATAAATTCTAAACTATGCCTGAATTATTTTCCTGTATTACATGTCTTGTAAAGAATAAATGATATCAGGGCATAAAGATTTTATTGTTACTTCTTTGGGATCACCTGCACAGCCAGCTCATGGATTGACTCTTGGGAGTTCTTATGAGCTTTTCCAACTCATGCTGTGCCATCATGTGCCCCTCTGTAATATTTATTTTTGGTATTTTATACTCTTGCATAATGAACCTGCCAAAGAAAATATGACCCGCTGCTTTATGTGGTTGCCTAACTGCCATGAATTAGTGTCAATAGCTTCTCCAGGGAGAGCTAACTCCGATGAACTTGAAACGTTAGCTCAGAATGTGCTTCTGACCTCATTCAGTGTGAACTTTCTGTTATCTGATGTCCTAGCTGCTCTTCAGTCTCTTGCACGCTGACCTGAGCTCAGCTGTAAGGATTTTGAGTGTAGCTCTCATGCCTTTCATCAGGTGTGTTTTCATGATCTTGTGGGCAATTCTAGGCTGGAGGCATTTCTGTGGGACTTTGCTTTTCCTCAGCTTGTGTTGTGCAGTAAGTAAACTGGAAGATCACTGAACACAGTTTCATGCATGTGCTCTGGAAGGCAGCTCTTCTTTGTCATTGATCCTTTGAGGCCTCAAATGCTCAGAAGACAGGTTTATAAAGTGAGTGAATAAAATCTGTATTGCTGTACTGCCAGTTTTTTATTAGAAATGCACATACCATCAGTGAAAGCAAGGCAAATATCAGGGAATTTAAAAACAAGGTCTAATTGCGTGACTTGAAAAATCTCGGTCTCTTTAAACCCAGACGGGTTCCTACTTAGGACAGAAATTTGCTCTTCAACCCCAAAACCAAACACTAAATGATGAAAATACTTTTCTCAAGTCATAGAAGGTCCCTATCCTATATCAATGAATGTTTTGAGTAATTAAAAGAACCCAACAGTAACTGGAGGAGGGCACTGGGGAAATATTATTACACAGACAACATTGTTTCAGTGTAGATGTGGAAATTTTTTTTCTTTTCCAGAAGGCATAAAAACATCTTTAAATTTTGGTGAATTTTCAGTCAGTTTTCTACCTAAAAACTGAGAAAGGCTGGGAGGATGGAATTTTTTCTTTGAATAATGACGTGTTCCTGTTAACTTATTCTTTCTTGCACCCTTCCTGAGTAACATAACTCATGTCTGTAGCTTTATCACTATGACCTTCTCATGCTCCTGGGAAGGCCTGTCAGTTGCCTGGCATCTTATGTGTGTTTTACAGAACTGCTTACTTGGGTAGGAGGGTGTGGCTAGCACAAAGTTGTCTAGCCTGGTGCCTCAAGCCCTGTCCCAGTGCTCCCAGTGGGAGCAGCTGTTTTCTAGGCAGTTCACATGCAATGTGTGAAGTCAAGTCTCTTGAACTGCCTAGGAAGAACCAACCAGGCCACAAGGTGACCTGTCTTTCTCTAGCATTTTATATCTTCTCTTAGTAAAGTCTTTTCTGCCTAGGAAGGTTAATTCTTGCATCTAGGCCAGAGTCCTGTCATCTGTAGAGTCAGACTGCATGGAACAGGGTCACAGGGGCCTGTCAACAGCAGCTACATGCCAGGCAAGATATCATAACTAAAATCCTGTCTTGTAGGTGCAGATGACAGGAGCATAATTATGTTTGACATGCTACTAAAAGAGGAGGGAGGCAAGCCTCATAAGACTACTTTCCCTTCTCTCAGTACCTTATACACCCCCTCACTACTGTTAATGTGCTCTGTTAACTGATCATTTTAGATTGCCAACATAATGGGAGACCTTGGGGAATTAGTCTGCATGAGATGTAAGAAGCCGTTTCTTGGTAATGTATTAGTCATTTCAAAACACTTTAAGGAGGAAGCAGGGAAAAAAATGACAAGCTAATTCACTGATATATTTCAGAGGTATTCAGGCCTCTGTGAGAACAATACCACTATTCATGCCTCAGCACTGTTGGGAATTTGTTTTTCCTTACTTTGAGAGAGTGGCCTGACCAGAAACCGAAAGAAAGTAGGGTGACATGCTCTTCCCTAAGCCATGATTTCTGCAACTATCAGAGTGAATGACTGGCAATGTTCATTAACTGTATTAGGAGAGAAAGCCCAAGGATGCATTACCTTTTTAAAGTATTCAGCATGCAGTCTATCCTCTGGAAATCGTCCTTGCCTTGATGTAGCCCATGCAGGAATTGGCAAGTCTCACAGCTTGCTTGCTTCTGATACCTATATTTTCAGATGTAGGGCAGTGAGTTTATGAGGATATGTAACATTTGATTTATTGGGAAAGTGTGCCTAAAACAGGATCATCTAGCTGCCCATTCTATGAAGAAAACAGCAGTCAAATGAAACAAGCTAAATAATATCATAGCATGCTATAGGGGTAAGACTTGGCTGTTTTCCCAGGTCTGTGTTAACTTGCTCAGCTCTAATGGGTACAGGTAAAGGCAATCATTGCATGATGAAATAGGGCATAATAAATGGAACTGTGAGTAGATTGGCATTAATTAATTAGAATGGTAGCCAGTTTCAAAATTAAGACTTGTGACTGATAAATTCTGGAAGTGTACACTACTTTGTTTTAATGTATATGATTATTGAACAATGGGAGTGTAATTTTGATCTTCAGCCAGTTGTACCCATGAAAAAAACTATTTCGGTTTACAACCAATGAGCTCCAAAGAGTAGTAAGCTGTATAAACACCATTTCTATGAATAAGTGTGTAGACAAAGCTCTGAAAATTTGGGTTGGGCTTCTTTCAAAACCCAGGCCCTCTAAACTTTTCCCAGAAGTTGAAATAAGCTGAATTGTTACCACAGACCAAAGTAGGAAACTCCACTGAGAAATAATTTACTCTTTTTCTTAGTCTTTCATTATGCAACTGAACTATGTATTTACCTCATTCTATTTTCACATGCTCTGTGCTACATCCCTGTCTTGTGACTTGGGAATATCTTCTGCAAGTGGCAGAGACATAGCAGACTATGCCTTATTGTTTAGAGTTATGTCTCTTCTGCATGTGACTTCCTAGCTTTGCAAACCAAGAAAGTTAATGGAGTTATTAAAAGCTATAGCCATGTTTTCCTCATAATTTTGTCAGAGTGATTCAACAAAGTGTTTAAGCAGTTATCACGAAAAATAAGTGTTCAAATGCTTTGGTAAGTGTGGATGAAAAAAAAATATGCCCCTTCTTGAACTGAATCTTCTGCTGGACATAGAAAATTTGCCTGAGAAAATAAATGCTAATAAGAAAACCTATTAAAGTGCACATATACTCTATTTTTAAATCAGCAGCTACAAATAACTGAAATGGTATTTCTGAAGATCCAAAAATTCTGTGAGTTTTAGTGAATTGTATGAAGAATACTAGAATCTTTTTTTAGTGACATAGCAAGCACAGGAATAACAACAACAGCATAAAACTTACTTGGTGTGAACCTGAATGTGTTTCCTTAGAGAAATGAAGCATGAGTGTCACATTTGTGATACACACTAGCAGTGACATCATTCATTTGCTTAAATATGTTCCTAATAAAAAGGAAAGAAAATGGAAGAAGCAGGGACAGGTGATTCAGGAGGAATACACTGACACTTTCTGGGCATTCAAGGATAGGGCTAGAAAAGCCAAATCCCACATGGAGTTGGATGTAGTGAGGGAAGTGAAGGACAATAAGAAAGGTTTCTACAGGTGCATTAGCTGTAAAAAGAACACTAAGAAAAATTGGACATGGTGCTGCATAGGGCAGGGGCCCTGGTAGGCCCCTGAGAAGGACATGGTACTCAATGTCTTCTTTACATCAATCTTTACTTTACACCAGCTTCCAGGAACCTCCCAGCCACAGATGCCACTGTGGAGGTCCAGAGGAAGGAATATTTGCAATCAGTGAAGGAGGATCAGGTTAGGAAATATTTAAACAAACTGGACACAACCAGGTTCATTGGGTCTGCTGGGATGCACCCCTAAGTGCTGAGGGAGGTGGCCCACATTATTGTGAAGCTACTTTTGGTTATCTTTGAGTGGTCATACAAATGGACATAGCAAGTGCAAGAAGGAGGATCTGGAAAACTAGGTGCAAATGAGCCTCATCTCAGTCCCTGAGAAGGTGATGGAGTAAATAGTCATGGAAACCAGGGTAAAAAGATAACTAGGGATAGACACAGATTTACAAAGGGGTAAGTCATGCCTGACTATTTATTAGTCTTCTACAATGAAACAACTGATTCAGTAGATGAGGAAAGAACAATGGATGTTGTTAGGTCAACTTTAGTAAGAATTTGTACATTGTCTCTCACTTACAAGTTGATGAAGTACACCCTAGATAACTGGTGAGGCAGACTGAGAAATGGTCGAACTACCTAGTTCAAACGGATGTGATCAGCACCACAAAGTCCAGCTAGAGGCCAGTGTGCAGTGCAGTACCCCAGGGTTGGATACTGGGGCAAACAGTAGTTATTGTCTTCCTGAATGACCTAGATGATGGGCCAGAGTGTACTCTCAGCAAGTTTGCAGGTGATACAAAATTGGAAGAAGTTGTTAATACACCAGGTAGATTTGCACACATCCAGAGGGAGATGGATAGTGTGGAGAAATGGGCCAACAGGAATTTCAAGAAGTTCAACAAAAGGGAAGTTGCAAGCCATTCTCCTGGGGAGGAATAAACGCATGCACCAGCACAGTCTGCAAGCTGATAGGATGGCTAGTAAACAGTATGTCAGAAAATGCCCTGGGGATCCTGTCCATGGTGGCCACCTGTCACGAGGCCTGCATGCACTGCATTGGACAGAGTTTTTAACCCTAAGTTTGACCTGTATATTGCAACATGAAATACAAAAGCCTTCAGTCATTTAACTGTGCAGTAATGGATCTTATGCTTCTGCATATTCAATGTTAGTTATTATTACTGCATAGAAATCATAGTAGAGCAAGCATTAAAACATTACATGATTTTTACAAACCAAGACACCATACTGGAAGGGTCTGCACATACTGAGATAGATTTGCAGAGCTGTTTGCTAACCCATTACAAATGATACTAAGCACAGAAGATGTCTGTAGTGGATTTGTTTCTGTAAGTTCAAGGTATCTACATGGTGCTGTGGTGGAAGTTACAGCAGAATTAAAACCACCAGAAACATATTCTAGTTCTAACCGCAGAGCTGAAAAATAAGAAGAGGTAAAGGTTTCATTTATAACAACAGAAGTTCAGAGGTATAGGCCAATTTCTATTTCAAATGGCATTTTTGTGAAGAAGAATCTTAATTTATATATAATTCATCTTGCTCACCTTCTTACGGCATTTAAAACAATCAAGTGTGAAAGCCTTTATATAAGGAAATAGTAAATGTGCATTTAAATTCTCATTCAGAATTATTTGAGAAATAGAATCCAGTAGATTTCTGTATTGAATGGTACCCAGGGTGATCCTTTTGTTTTGATTGTCTTATCTCATGCGATAGTTCATGTTTGGTTTCTTTGATTTGTCTTTTATGTTTTGTTATTTATTTAGGATCTGAAACAATATTCACTTTGCTGTTGTAACTAAAGAAATTAGTATTTGACAGATTCTTGACTTTTCCCATGTGTATAATTACTTTCTTGCATTCTTACAGAAAAATACCAAAGATGTTATGGTTTCCTGTACCGTGCTTTCTGAGATGCAAAGCATCCAAGCATCTTTTCCAGCACTGCACATTGAATTAGTTCTTTCCTATAGAATGTCTCTAGCTATTTGGGTATTGTATAGGACTCTGAATGCTATCATTTAAATTGCAGTATCTGAAGTATTTGTCACTATTTATTCAAAGCATTCTCACCTCAGTCTATGTGAGACATCCTATTTTGCAGATACCCAAAAGGCACAGAGGGACTCTAAACCAGATCCAACAAAGGACATGGGATTTTTTTTGCCTTAAACAGGATCTTAAATTACAGAGCTGCACTGCCTATCCTCTACACGAAAGGTCCATCTGGGAGCAAAAATTGCAAGTTTACCAATCAAGGGGATAGGCATCCCTCTCGGCTAAAGGCTTAAAATTAATGTATTTGCCATATCTGTTACTAACTATGTGGCACTTGAGGATATGGTGTAGTGGTTAGAGAAATGCTAGGACAAAAGTTGGACTTGATGAACCTGGAGGTCCTTTCCAACCATAACGATTCTATGATTCTAACCACATAAAATGACAAAAAGGGTACATCTTCAGTCTTGCCTCCATGACAGACTGTTATGAGAAACTCCACCCTTTTTGTATATCCCATTCCTAAAGACAAGTACCTATTGCCTTCTTTTAAGAAGCTGAGGAAAACCCATGGGTTTTTTTCTAACTAGAAAATTAAAAAGAATCTGAGCCTCTGTTGCCTGCCACCTGAATGAACATTACAAATATCGAAGTGTCATCCTATTCAGAGTGGAAACACTTTCAACTTCTGTGGTGCTTCAGTGCAGAAAATGGAAATAGAAGTCCTTCACACTAATTTAACAGATGGAGGCTGGAGTCTTCATCCATGGAACGCTTGATTTTTTTTTTTTTTTTTCTATAATGACTTTAGAATATAAAAGTCTGGATAGTTTAAGAGGAGTCACTGAGCTCCTAAGTCACAAGGTTGTGGTGCTGTATGGTGTACTTAGTTCCTGTCCTTCTAGCAGAAATTTCTGTCCCCACACAGTTTATTTCAGACCCATTCCATCTGTCCAGTGTGGGGATGTCTGCTGATACAAATATGGTCCTAATACAGCAAAGTTAATCACATTGACTTTAGACAACCTTCTCATATGACTTCTCTGTTAGTTTTCATTTTAAAGGAGGAGAAGACACTGAGCACAGACAGGTGATTTTCATCTGTCCCTTTGAACTAAATTTGATGACATTCATACCAAACCATTGTTTTTTCAAATTTTTTTAAATGGACACAGCTTGATTCTCCAATATAAGGTATTTTGCCTTTCTTGATGTCTCTTTTTCTTCTGTTCTTTAACAATACTGTTAGTTGTGGTTTAGACCCAACTGGGAGCTGAGCACCATGCAGTGCTTGCTCATTGCCAACCTCCTGCCTCCCCCCCACACCCCAGAATGGCAACCAGAAGAGGAAGAAAAGTACAAAACCCCATGGGCTGAGATAAGGAGATTTTGATACAACAACACAAAAGAAGTAAGAAAAACAACAGTAATAGTAATGAAACAACAAACAAAAGGAATAATATAGAACAGCGGCCACAACACATGCACTTTGCTCGGCTTAGCCCCACCCTTCTTTAGCAGGTATGATGTCAGTATGGTATTGAATAACCCCTTGGCTGGTTTGGTTGTCTATCCTGACTGTGACCCCTGATAGGTGAAAATTAACACTATTGTAGCAAAACCCAGGACGTTAGTGATGCTGGTCTACAGAAATGTAGGCATTGCAAGAGGCAGAAATGGAGGGGTAAGCAAGGAGGGGAGACAGAGGGGACAGCAGTTTGTCTAGGATCACAGAGCAATTTTAATCCAAAAGTATGAAGAAAAATGTGGCAACACTCCCATAAAGGATTTCTTTCTAAAAAGCACCAAGATGTTGAGTGTCTGTGCTTGAAAAGATGAAATTAAGATAATTTTGCCAATTAACTGATCTGCATGTCAAGATTTCATTTTCAGTCCTGTTTGATGAACTCATTTCCACAGTGTACATCCTATTGATAGGGATTTGGGCTGTTTATCTGCATTCCTATTTCTTTCACATTAATCCTGAGAAACTCCAGAAAAGTTATCTTAGAAATGGAGGCTATATATTTAGTGAATGGAATATTTTTAAAATAAGGGGAAAAGATTAAAAGGAATTTCTAGTTCTTTGCAGATAACTTCTGTCAACAAGGAAAGTTCCTGTTAATGATCTGTGCAAACCCGCTGAATGCTGGAGGAAGATTTTAAAACAGAGGCAGTCTATCATCTAGTAGCATTATTGAGATTACAAAAAAGATGTTTTCTACTCTCCTAAGTAATTTTTAAATTTCATGTGCAGTGTTTGTTTTTGTTTGCTTGTTGTTTTGGTTTTTTTTTAATAATGTGACTCCTTATATGAAATTTACTAACAAGGACAATCAATTTTACCCATTCCAAGACCAGTATTTGAAAAACTATACTAATGTATCTGAAACATTGTGGCTTTCTCTTAGGCCTGGACCACTGTATATGCTATAACATCATAGTAAAATTATAACTTTTTTCCATTCAAGTGTATTATAACAAAATAGTTTTTGGATATTACACAGATGTATTTTTAGGTATAGACAAAAAATACCATGTTTGAACTAGAAAGTTAAATTGCTGTAAATATAGAGAATAAAAAAATGTCTGTGTGTTGTGTTGTTCTGTGGTCTTGACAACATCTTAAACATTTTATTACACATTAGTGCAAATTCAATGCTATGTACAAGTAAAATTTTTGGTCAAAGTTTTTACTGATAGCAGGAATTTTGCCCTTACTTGCATTGCATATAAATGAAACTTATTTGATTATTGCAAAGAATGTAATTTCTCAACATGTTTATTCTTTGGCCTTTTATTTTATACTCAGTAATGTTGAATTTACTGAATAATTAACTAAACACCTAAATTTTTCTTTTATAATGAAATGTAATCCCCAGTTCTACTGATGTGCACAGAGGCTGGGTTTAATCATTTCACTGAGAGTACATGAGACATCTGTCACACAGGAAGAAAAATTGAAGTTTTAGCTTAGTTGAAAGATGTTATTCTTTGAAGAACTTTAAAGACACTTCACAAAACAAAAAAGATTGAAAAGAAACCATCAGAAGGACCACGATTTTGTTACTTTGGTAGTTACAAAATTTTACATTGAAAATGAGTAGATAAGTTAAAAGGCATCTGAATATTTTCTTTCCAGTAACTTACATTGCCTAGACCTATGTTATGTGTGCACTTACTCTATGAGCTACCAAACTCTGTTCCTGCTGAGTTGCTTGAAATACAGAAAGCAGTAGAAACCTTCTAAAATTTTAAAAGAGGGGATGTAAAATTCTACTTAAAATACTTCTGTTATTTAGAGAATGTGGTGTTACTTCAAGAGCTGCATGATATCAATTGTTATGCAAGGTTCTGTATGCTCAGATCATTTCACAATAGCAATTTTTAAAAATAATCTAATAAAGTTCTGTACAGTATTCTGCCTATAGCATTCCATGCTACACTGTGTATACACACATGCAATATCCATTATTTTGTGCTTATTCACAAACACAGTCAGCAAAGAATTATTTGCCTTTTTAAGGTGTTTTGTTGAAAACTGTAATAACTCAGAAATCAGTCAGTAACAGTGGATAGTGATATGACTCAACATTGCTATGAATCTATGATCATTAAATAAATAAATAAATATCAAAATACCTATTCTAGTTTGTTTTCACAGTCCTATTCATTTATAATCATCCATGCAGAGCCATCTGATTCTGTCAGCTACTCTTCATGACTCTTCTGTCAATAAACTCCTACATTTGTTAATAGTGTTCATGTACTAAACCAAGTTGTATGAGGGATTTGGGGTTTCCATGTGAAGCTCCCAAAAGTTTGCTCTAAGTTCTTTCAAATGAGAACAGAGTGTTCTTATTTGAACAACGCAAACCATAAGTCAGAATAAGCTGCACTGGGGGCTTTTTGGTTTGGTTTGGTTTGGTTTTTGTTTCATCGTATTTTAAATGTTAACTTCAGTATGAAGCCCTTTTATATATTTTGAGTCAAATAATTGTAATGTTCAATTAGATACGATCTTTCTGGTTTTTAAAAGCTACCTGTACATATTCCTGGACTTAACAAGTTTGGCCAAATGCTTCGTAAGAGTTTTTTTCATTGACATTTCTGTGGTATTCACTGACAAAGGATTTGATGCTCTGCAGTTCCCTGTTCAGAGTAGTTCAGCACTACCGCTGACTTTACATAGAGATGAGTACTGAGACAAAGATGAATACTGAGACAAAGTGAAATAAGTGATTTACCAAAGGTTACATGGACAGGAAGAGGGCACAGAACTCCAATGTCAGGATTCTCAGCCCTGTTCTTTAAACACAGACTCATACTAATCCTGTAAATGATCTATGCCTCACATGGTAACAAGTAATCCTCTGTGCTTCAGTTTGGCTGAAGAAGAAAAGAAGAGAGACTGCTGGAAGATGGAAGCTGATGTCAAGAATTTGAAAAATGTAATATATTTTGATTAGGGTTATAAGTAATGATCAGCTCTTTTCTGAGTAAGAATATATCAACTGTGGTAAGGATATCCATCCTGTGTATGCAATTTTCCTCAAAAACGAGGTTTTCAAAAAAAGACTTTTTGTATGGTGTTCTTCAATGTTTAATGGCAGCTGGTTATCGATAGTCTTCCACACCCTAATTTTCATACACTTTTTATTCTGCTTTTTGTCATCTTAACTAAGAAATTAAAAGGCTTCAAATTACTTTTTTGTAGATTTTCTTGACAATTTACCACATAATAGTATAAATAAGTGTCCTTTTGAAGACTGGGGAATCAAGTAAAAGCTAAGTGAATGATAATAAAACATAATTCTGTCATACTTTCCTTCCATGAAGCAGTCATTGTTGAAGTTGTAAATAGACTCAAAATAATATCAGTATGGCTCTAACTCTATATGGCAGGGTAAGAATTAAGAGATGTCACAGCATGTACAAAGAATTCTATTAGTCCCTGCATCTTAGTTATGTAAGAATCTGATTTCAGAGTAAGCTATTCTAAAGAGATCTAAACAGTGCAGTTCAACTCAAATTAACATATAATTGCATTATTATGCTGATTTGTTTATGAGACCTAGAAGTCTAAACTGAGGCTGCAGTACTAGAGCCTCAAGGCTGAACACAATGGATTTGTACTCAGCGAGGTGTTTCTTAAAATGGAAATGAAACCTGTATCATTTTGGAAATTAAGAAGAAATGCTAAGATTTGTTCCAGCCAAGACATCTGTAGTAAACTAGCAACTAGGACCTACTGTAGAATTAATCATTAAAGGGAACAACTAGAAATTAACATAACTATTTTTTACAAAATTTATTTTCTTTGTTAGCTCTTGGTATAAAGCAGTAATCTCTGGCTAGAAAGCTATATTATGTTTGCAATGTGAGGGTGTTTACTACATAAGAAGTAATTACTTGCTCATGCTGTGAGGCACTTTTTGACAATGTACCCCCTACTATCACAGAAAAGGTGAGATGATTAGAGTACATGTTTAGTTTCATGTTTATTCACAATAGTATAGCCTGTGCATTTATTTCATGGGACTTATTTTACCATTAAATTTCATAACAACTTTAAATTTCCTAACCCCATATTTTAACAGTCATGTTCAGCCCAATTGTACTGTATAAGGTGCTAGAAATGTTTCACAACATCAGTGGAAGAAGAAATCTAGAATGTCCTAACTAATTTTTTCCTTTGCATATTTTTCTCTTATACTGTAGGCTATAGGGTAAGATAGATTACTTGAATCTGGTACCCTTTATCTGAGCCCTTGATTTTCCTCCCCTTCTTTTCCTTCTTTTGTATTTTATTGTCCTCTGGGTAACTGAGAAAAGAGCAGATTGTAATGCTGAAAGCAAGAAAAGAGAACAGGAAATTATTGTTCCTGTAGGGATGGAGTAAATATAGGGATGATAGTTATTATGAAAATTTAAAAGGGAAATATAATCTGCACAAGCTTTTTGGAAAATATTGCTTTATCTTTGAAGAAAGTCCCATTTTCCTAAGCCTCCAAAGTTTTGTTTTCAGTTCTCTTCCGATTGCTCTTTATTTGTAACCCATGAACCCTTCCTGAGAAATCCCAAGAGCAGCCCGATGTGGTCCCCTCACACTTCTGCTGTTCTAAACCACTTATTGGCCATCACAGTGGTATTTGAATGCCTGACAAAGTCATAGGCATCATTAATAATTGCCATCATCAAAATAGTTTCCTTTCCACATTTCGTCTGTTCAGTGTTTCCTCATCTTGTAGAGCGTACACTCAGGGAAAAGACTTGCTTTCTCACAGCTCCTTAGCTATTCTGGATGGCTGAGCCAGTCCCAAGAATTTTCAATGAATTTTTAAGTAGTCAAGTAACATTGAATATACAGGAAATTAAAAAGAAAACTTTGCAAAGCAGTTTGCCATTTTCTTTATTTTTTTTCCCATATTTCAATCTGAAATTTGAATTATTATCAGTAGTTGCACTCCACTGTATGGAACATCATTATTTCTATGACAAAAATTCTTTTCTATGACAAAAATTCTTTTCTATGACAAATTCTTTCAAGTCTTTCCCTTCTTCACCTTCCAAATAATAAACTTTCACATAGTATTTACAAAATGCCTGTCACTTTGCAAACAAAATATGATCTTTTCTTTTTTCAGCTTTTATTAAATATTATGTTTTTCTGCTCCACTGAGCAAACGCCACTGTGCTGAATGTATGGCATGGCACTGCTAGTCTGAAGTTAGCCCTGAAGGAAGAACTGTTGACTAGAAGGAAATGTGAGATTCCTAGGATTTCCTGCCACTGGAGAAAACAATAGAAACACAGTACAAAAGGAGAGGTAGAAGAAAATTTACTTCCTATTATGCTTTTTCCTTGCCACTGCTTTTATCATAGAGGAAAGACAAGTGAAATAAGAGATGACATGCATATCATGCAGAGATCTTTTAAGAATTTAAATCAGAATATTGTGGGCTTGAATTATCATGAAGAGCACAAAAGTAGATTCTGGATGAGAGAGGAGAATAGAATGGCATTGTCCAACAGGCTTGGTTTAAAGAATGGATTTGATAATTCTGCAGTTTGGTCCTTATCACCTTTGTTCCTGGGTTGACAATGTCTTCAACAGAGAAATTCAGAATGGACCTCTCATTCTCAGCTGTCAACAACACCACATGGCTACCACATGGCTGTAGTGGCAATGTTAAGTAAAAAACCTGCTCAGTAAAGGCAATTTCTGGTCATGCTCACACTATACACCACACTCTACTCCCTGTTGCCAAGTTTATTACACAGCTAAATGATTTGACTTATGGAACTTAGGAGAGCTTCGTAACTGTGAAAATGAAAAAGTATACTTTTCACCCATCAAATTTGCACATATGTGCTACTGGAAAGGAAAATACTTGGGAAACATTTGGGCATTACGTGAATTTATTTGTTTTACTTAAACTGAGTAATTTGGTGGTGTGATCTCTTCTACTGCATTGGACATTGAATGATTGCAAATGAAAACTACTTAAAAATCTTCTAATGCTAGCACGACTACGATCAGCTTTACATGCAAAGCAAGAAAAGTTGTATATATACTTAACATCAACACAGATGAGTTCTAACACAGTAACTGTAATGCAACTGTGAATGATGTCAGATATTCAGTTCTGGTAGGAAACCAGTGAGAAAACTTGGCCATGGTAATGGAAACAGTACTATTGAGGTTTATTCCCTCTTTACTCTGTGCTTACAATTCCCATTGCAAGTAATGAGAGATGCCTTTGTTGATGTGAGGGTGGAGTACCATTACCTACAGCAGAGCAATTATTTCGACAAGTTCCTTAAAATTTTTAGTAAATATTTTCTTTGCATGTTACAGATTCATGAATGTACAAATGTGTTTATGGCAACACTATACATCTTTAATAGAGGTGAAATACTTCCTTTTCTTACTTGAATATGAACAGACAAAGACCTTTCCTTGAATTTAGAAATAGTGGGATGGAAGGAAGGAGCTGTTATATTAAAGGACTATAATATTTATGCACTCCTTGGATAGCCCTTGGCAAATGATGATACCAGTTTAATGAGCTACAAGCAAGTGCACAGAGAGATGCTTTCAGTTCTGCCATTATTTACAAGAAAAGTGCCTAGTTGTCCTCTTTGTAGAAATCACGTATCTCTGAGCACTTCACATCCAGAATCACTGATTAAAGTTTTAAGAAATACAGAGACATGTACATGTCTGCAAGTGTTGAACAGCGAAACTAGGGAGGGAAATAGGGAAATATTCTTGCTCTACACAATATTACAAGACTAGCAGTAATGTAATTGTCTAGACCATATGCTTCATATCCACAAAGAAGTGCTCTAAAAAATACTATAGGCTTTTTTTGACTACTATAATTCTTCATAGTACCTTGCAGCTAGAAGAAAGTTATTTTTTCTTCTTGCTTAGAACAAGATCCATATAAAACTCTCTTTCATCAAGCCTTGAAGTAGCCATGGGACCTGGTTTCAGTGCATTTCTCTCCACTCATAGTTCATAGTTCACTCCCATACACCTTCAGCAGTTAGAATTGGACCTTTTCACGTGGTTGCACCTGAAATAATTTTACCAGTGCTTTATCAGGACCAAAAGAATAGTTAAATCACAGTAGCTGCTATGTGTTTTCTTACATTAGAGCTATTGATAGGGGTATTTAATAAGAGTATTGGACTACATCTATGACTCTGGTAATAAAAGACAATAGACTCCAGCTACCAAAATATGTTCAAGAGCTAATGCCCCTTTCTGTGTGCATACTACAGGTAATACAAAATATAAAGCATGAGAAGCACAATGTATCTCTCCTATGCAGAAAGGCCAAGAGAGCAGAGACTGTTCAGCCTAGAAAAAAACCAACTTCAGAGGCATCTTATTAAAGCATATCAATACCTGAAGGGAGCGTGCAAAGAAGATGAAACCAGGCTTTTTTCCAGTGGTGCCCAGTGACAGGACCAAAGACAATGGGCACAAACTGAAACACAGGAGGTTCTATCTGAAAAGCATGACAAATATTTTCACTGTGAGGGTGATAGAGCTCACATTTTGCCCAGGTAGATTGTGGAGTCTCCATTCTTGGAGCAACCAGCTCTAGGTGACCCTGCTTGAACAGGAAACCTGGACAAGATGACCTCCAGAGGTGCCTTGCAACATTAAACATACTGTGGAATTGTTTATGATCAGTTATGGCTTTCATGAGAAATAGAACATCTTTTTATAGACATATTTTGACTTGATCGCTACAGCACTTTGCAACACAAATAGGTGAAGGAAGAAAGAAACGCGGAGGCAAAATTAACTGCAGAGCCTCTGTAGTCATCGTACATAACAGGTTTATTACAAAACAAGCTTTCTTTACATGACATTTTAGTTCATTAGCTGTATAAAATAGGCAGCTAACTAGTACTAAATCAGATGGCTTTGTGCTGAAGAAATTGTTAGTAGTCCCAGAATCACCTGGAGACTTCAGGAATTTACCAGTTGCACTGAAATGAAAACAAGATTAAAGATTTCATATCTCCTAACATTTTTATTATATTAGTTGCCTAGACAGAACAGGAGTATATAGTAGCATCAACTTGCAATAGTCTCATCTGTAATTAAATTTTTTATAAGATATTGGCAAGCAGCCTAACAAAATATTGATGTGAAACCCTATCTGCCAGCACTGTGGAAATTCTTTTGTGTTGGAATTGAGATGGGAGGTTTGAAAGTGTTTGGCAGCTGTTATAAATTCAGGAGCTGGAGGCAAGGAACAATTCCACTACAGAAAACCAGAAGTTAATATATTATATGGCTTTACCAGTATCTTTTCCTCACAGTTAAGACACGCATTCATTTTAGTTCGCTACCTTGTCATTAAAATTCACCTTTTTTTATTAATTTTTAATGAGACTTTGCAGTGATGACATTTAATATCCCAAAATAAAAACTAAATCCAGTAAGAAACAAATTGTACTGTTAATCCAATTATTCACCACTTCTCTTGAAGTGCAGAAGCACAGAGAGATTTACCATATGTTGTAGTCATTAACACCTTCAGGCTCTAGCAAATCACTACATAACTTAGAAAGCACAGGATGCATCTCTGCAGTACTCTGCAAACAGCTTCCTTTTCAACAAGAGGGACATTTAGTTGATGTGGTTCATCTGATCTAAACTATTCTATTGTCATGTGGAAGAATGACTTCTGAAGCAAAGAGTTTTCGAAGTGTACAACTTCTGAAGTTGTAAAGCTTATATCCTCAATTCCTGAAGTTACTGCTTAGCCTTCAGAAGTGTTTAGTGTGTTGTCTGCAAAAGCCACTCTTATCATAAGACAGAAGTTGCAAGAGCATTGAACACTGCATTTATTTAAAAAGGACCCTAAATAAAAAATTGCATATAGAAGTTCAGTCTTCCATAAGCACTTGAAGAGACTTCTGAACAGGTAAAAAACGTCACCTGATTCCACTAAAGACAGTCCATCCTACCTGAAAGCAGATAGCATCTGTACACTCTAATGGTATTAATCATTGCCTACGTAACATACTAAACACAAGAACCTAGCAGACCTGAGTGAAGTCCAGCACAACTGTTCTATACCCTTTTCTAGTGTAAAGGGAGATTTGAGATGGGGCAACACATGATAATACTATCCACGCTCAGAGTAAAAGCTTAGCAATCTTTTCATTATGGAAAGCAAGAAAACTGTTTTCCTAGGCATTGACAAGATACCAATTATCATGTATTCCTCCAGCAACCTAAAACACAGCTATATAATTGCTTTATTGACTTCAATGACATGAGTATTACTTTCACTGATACCTGTATTCAAGTATCTATGTCTCAGATGTGGTCACAGTAAGAGTCTTTTAAACTGTTTTTCCATTTTATATACAGTTCTGTTTGATTTGAAGTATTTCACTAGATTGTTTGTATCATCAAATCTCTCACAGAGTCTGATAGTTGAAGAAAAACACATCAAAATATGAAAGAGAATCTGATATTTTTAATTAATATGATTATTCTTAATTTGCAAGATCTTCAAACAAGAGAGAAAGGGTGAAGTAAAAGCCAAGCTGAACATGATCTTAAAAGAAAGAAAATGCTATGAAAAAATTGTCGCTGTGTTGAATATCTGCAGGAAATTGCTCTTACCATGGAAATTTTATGAGCTGGTTCATTGACAGTGAAGATGACATCTATCACATCCTAGAAATTACAAAGTGAAAGACTTTTTTGTTGTCTTGAAGTTCATTAGGAAATGGAAACAAAAGCATATTGGTACATGAATCTTTACCATAGAAATAGAAAACTAGTTCTGCTACAAAAAGTAGCTACTGAGGAAATAAAATTATGAAAGGAATTCAGGTCTTCCATGAATCAATGATAAGCTCAGAGTTTAGGTATCAAGTGATCTGAATGGATAACAACTGAGATGCTACAAAGTACTGTTAGATTCAGACTTCTTTGTTTCAGGAAATCAAATCCAAATGTTGCAAAAAATCCCAAAGTGAAGTTTTCAAGGAATTGCAGGGGACAGGTTATCGAAAAAGTCTTGGCAAAGAAATCATGAAGAAACATGTATGATCTGAAGATCTGTTAGCTACAGAAAGACGATGCCAAATATTAAGCCAAAGACAGAAGTGAATACATTACCATTATACTTTGAATTTTGGTAGTTATTAACTTTTTTTTCCAATTGTTCATATTAACCCTAGAAATGTTAATCTGATGCTGGAATTAGAAATTTTTTTTAAGGAAAAGTAATTAATAGGCACAAGTAACTTCCTGTTTTATTATAAAGCAGCCTTGCTGTTGATGAAGAAAGGCGAAAAGCATAAAACAAGACTATTTGATTTAATTGAGAAATAAATTCTAAGTGGTATAAGACAGAAATAAGCACAGACACAAGAGACAGGAATATTCAAATTAGAAGACAGAGAACCAAGACTGTGGTTAGAAGTTATTCAAAGTCTTTTAGTTTGTATACTGAGCAAGTAACAGGTTAGAACTGCAAACTGCTTCAGAGGGCTTAGGTTCATCTTAATATCCAGCATGATCCAGAGTCTTATTTTTCTCCGATTGGCTTTCCCTAAGTTATTTTTGTAGATTGAGGAACCATTCTTCTCTTACTATCCTTAGTTAACTCTCTCCTCTGCTCCCAATTACATTACTTGAAAGGATATTTCCTTGTCCTAGACCCCACCTTGAGCAGTGATAAATGAAGTGAGCATTAATTGTTAAGTTGTAGCCCAACAGGAACCCATTTGGCTTCAATTCAACCTCCCTTGGCAAAACAGAGAAATATATAATACTGACTGATTACTTCCAGATAATATTTTTGTCATTTTCAATGCATGTGTTTGAATTTCAACTGTTTATTTTCCCCCATGGTTTTCTCCATTACCATCACAAAAAGGAGGGAAAAAGAAGTAAAGATGAAAGCTTGGACTGTAGTCATGTACAGCAGCAGGAAAACAATACCATCCAGGATGTGGATGGCTCTGACCCTAGTTTTTATTTTATGTGGAGTAATAATCTGTGATGGATATGACATGGCAACTTGGCTCAAAGCATTTATGCTTTGTATGCAGGAGTTGTTTTGCTCTTTGGGAAGAAGATGCTGTTTACTAAATAATCAATGAGAATATACTTCAGGTATTGGCAAAACTAGCTTTCATCCGGGTCACTGTTCTCTCAGCAAGGAAGAATGAATTTTCATTTTGAAAAATGTTCCCTTTTATATCCTGTGGGCTGCAGTTCAACACAGTTTCCCTCAAAATACATATTAGTTCTATGATATAA
>WTSP01014507.1:42298-53822 GCA_025331215.1 Actenoides lindsayi | reverse complement strand
AATATAACGATTAGTTTTTCGTTATTTTTTTTTTTTGTCATACAAGCCATATTTTTTTTTTCCCCCCCTCCCCCCCCCCCCCCCCCCCCCGGTTAATCTCAATATATTGTTTCTCACTTTTGTGCAGTCTTAAGCCATCTTTGATAGCATGCCACCTACTGCATTAGGTTCTTCAAGGCTCGTGAAGTAGAGGTCGGAGCATTCTTGGACCGAAAATCTTGGAGTGTTTGGCTGTACTTGTGAAATGCTTGCATGTGTCCACTCTAGACATAGCTCCCTGCTCTCCTCATCTTTGAATATGCACTAATTGTTTACCCATCCAAAGACATGACTGCCAGACTCCACAGCAGTGAACTGCAGAAGATGCACATTAGTATTCTGCTAGACAGCTTACCAAAGCTCAATCCTATGGTAATGAATTAAGTTGTTTGCATTATTAGGTATATCAGGTTTTTAGATGGGGACATTCACACTCACCTGAGCAAAGGTTGCAGTAACAAAGCGTAGATTGAATGCTTTAAGTTGCCAAAAGACATGTTTTAACCCTTTAACTGAAGAAGCTGAGGACATGAAGGAGATGTTATGAGGGAATTCTCTGGAATGATTATGCTCTTGATGGTTTGCTTCTCTTCTTTGTGACTATCCATGGGGTAAACATGCTTGTCAGAAAATCCTGGATTCCCTTAAAAAGAAAGGATTGATTAGCACACTTTTTGGGAAGAGCAGAATTACCCATGATCCCATATTTTCAAGCGCTGATATTTTCTATGTACATTAATGCTTTTGTTGTTTAAAAATACCATATTCTTAAACATGTGTGAAGCTAGGATTTAGCAGATACATCAAGTACCTGGCATTAATCCAAGGTCTAATTCTTAATCTTCTGTAGTATGGATGTGGTAGATAAATTTCTCAATGGCCAGTTTTTAAAACTACTCATTCAAACCTGACATAGCTCATTTCAGCCTCTCCTTAATAGGAAACCTAATAACTTTTTCTGATGTGGTGCATAAAGTTCTAGTATTTTGTTTTCTTTTTATTGCTAGATGCAAATGTGTTCATGTATTTACATTCGATAAAGCTATCTGTGCTATACATGGCTTATACTAATCATTTCAGCCTTTCAGTCTGGGGTGTCTAAGGCCATGGCTGTGTTAATTGCATCCTTTGGTCACATACTGACTGTATCATCAGTTGCAGTGTCTCTGCTTTTGAGCCACTTGCAGAAAATCCGTTCTAGTATTTTCATTCAGAAGTTATGTGTCAAAAAAACCAGGCTGCCCTTTAGGTGCAGTGTAAGTTGGGTACATCTACAGCAAATAAAGAAGATAATCCCCAAACCCCTTTTTCCATAATGCATTTTTGCCTCTGGTATCCTCTTCTTCACCGTGTTCCCACTCTGACTTTTTGTGTAGTTTCCAAGAGAGGTGGTTATACAATAGGACTTACAATCAAGGAACAATAGAGGTGCAATATTACCTATGCATGGGTCAAGAATGTGTGAGCTGTCCAAACCATCCAATCTAGAGACTGTACAAGAAGGCCTTAGTCCTATTGCCTCATGTCATTAATGAATGTTGATATTTACCCAGAGAGCCAGGTTTTATGGCTTGTCCTGTCTAGACTCTTGAAGTGTCTTAACAGCCCAATTCTGCCATGAACAAACCAATTAGTGATCGCATGTCGCTCTTTTTTCCTGTATTTTTGTAATACTTGCAAGAGATAAAATACATCTCTGCCCTAAAGGCACTGCAGCTATTCTTTGTAGCAGACCATAGGCTGGATTAGCACTTGTGGCAAAATGTGCCACCTCTTGATGCTAGGGATTTATTTTTCTTTCTCTCTTTCTGACTCTCAAAATTTTTCCTGTTAGAGTGAGCATGCAAATATAAATAACAAATAAGATTTTTCACTAAATATCTTGACACATTTTACTGGATTTAGATTCACTTTCCACAGTTTCTGTTTCATGCTTACTTTCCTTCATCTAAGAGCAGTCACAGTGGCAGTATAAAAATAACTTTTAAATTGAATTTTTTGAGATCCTCCTCTTCTGCTATCTCTTACTGCTTCCCACTTCTCTTCTGATTTAATGTTTCTTTCTAGTCCTCTCCCTGAAAATCAAGATCTCCTTATGCTTTGCATTCCCAGCTGTCAGGCGTGATTCTGTATATGCTGCTATGCCACTGTGTTCACTTGCTTTGGCACTGCTGGCAGCATTCTGCTGTCATGCTGAATTGAGACAGAAAGGACCATTTCTTATTGGAAAAAAATAATTAATGAAAAAATGACTTTTGTTTTTGTATTACAATAGTTCTGAAATAAATTAAACATAGGAAGAAATCTGCATGCCCTTAATTTTATAAAGGTGTAAGTGTCAAATATAAATGAACTGAAGAGTGAGGCCAGCTAGTTTTGTGAAATTACTGCCTCAAATCACAAAATGTGATTTGAGCACAAATTCCCATCAACTGACATTATTTATTTTTTTTTTAATTTAGGATTTGGTTTTGTGTTTTTTGTTTGTTTTGGGTTTTTTTGTGACATAGCTGGTTTTGAGCAGAAGTGAATGCCACCCTAGGCATCTAGAAATTACCTCTGGAAGGAGAGCACTAACCAATTTACTTGTGTCCCTCTGTGAAAGGGAGAGGCAAGGTCAGGACGATCTTTCTCCTGACCTTCCGTTTTCCTTCACCCTGCAAAAGAGGAGGATGTAGAACATCCTCCTCTGGGTTGACCTTTTTCTCCTCTCTAGTCATGGCCTTCCTGTACCTCATGCTTTTGAGAAGAGGGTTGCCTTTTACAGGTAGTTATGCCAGTCTAGGAGGCCCAGTGTTAATGGGGTACTAATTCTAGAGCTGGTGTAAAATGAAGTAACAGTTTTGCAGCAAGTTTCATTCTCCTTGGTACTAACTGCCCTGATTGGGACTTTTATTTGATCGCCTTGCAAACCTGACCAAGCTAAGCAATGTAACTTGCTTAAAGACAGAATATGAGACTGCTTCTGTGCATGTAAATTAGACAGACTGATGTACTGTCTTGCAGTCATAGAAGACGTTTGGCTGTCCCTGGTACTGTTTGGGGTGATGCCAGCTGCTGCCTTCCTGGACAATGTTTGCGTGTGCCTGGAGTAGTCACTTTTGGATGCAGCCTCCACTTTGAGGGAGAGGATTCAGCTGTGTAGCTGAGCTATGTCATGTTGCTTTATCTTATTGGCAGCGAGCTGTCTCTGTTCTTATTTAAAATGCAGCCTCTGTGCCCACATGCAGGAGATTTGAGGCTCCAGCAGCCCTTCCTAATCTTTTCTCGGGACTGGCGAGTCTTGACTTTACTCCTGCTCTGGGAGCTTTCAGGATGGATGCTGTTTCATGGAAGCCTTTGGTATACAGGGTTTCATCCTCTGTGCTGCTTATAGGATAGCAGTTTCTCATGGCATCATCCAGTTTGCACCTTTGTTAGAAGGAATGACTGTGGATAGAGATAAAAGAAGCAAAAAGAAACTTAAAGGAAATTTTCTTATACCTGTTACACCAGTACTTAGACCAGTAAACTGGTGCTTGCTCTGAAAAATGAAAATGAGATCTGTGGAGCTTTCATAAGAATATAATTCTCTTAAAATGAGTTGATATTGCTTGTATCTGTTAAAATGAGTACTAATATGGCTAACTGCTGTAGCTTTACTGGTGGAACTTAGCACGTTGGACATCTTGAAGCACTTCAAAGCACTTTCCAAACTGACTGTACTTGAAGACTGAGGCCTGGAAGGTACCTTTATAATAAAGTTCAATTTCTGTCACAGGTGTTACCACTTGATTGGATAATTAGAAAAATAAAACAACAAAAAAGGCATTTTTTCTCACAATTTTTACTTTGCTTAAAATGCAATATAACTTATAGGGGTAATTCCCTTTTTTAGCTAAAATAGAATCTCAGTCAAATTTTGGCAGACAGATCTGAGCGTATGGGACTTGGAGGAGGTGGTGTGTTCCTTGACTTGACAGAATGCCATGCAGTGCCTTTAGATGATAGCACCACGGAATCATAATAATGAAAGCTACACTATTATCATCGAACTCACAAAGACCATTCACTGTGAGTTATTCTTGCACTCTTATTTCGTAACCTCAATTGCCCAAAGTTTATTGATACTCTGCTTTATCATACCTGCTACCTAAAGTTAATGATTTGCTCCAGGTAGAGGATGTAGTTGGGCTATATTTCTTACAGCTTTTTTCTGTCAAGAGTTTTGAGCTTCCGTGCTTTAATTTATGCAGCTTCATATAAAAGATGGAGATACGTGCTCATCCAGTTGAGGAGGCTTGTCTGCAGAAGTGAAGAATCAAAAATCTCTTTTGAAGTCTTGGCAGCTGAGTACATCACTGACTACATACACAAGAAGTTCACGGCATTTAAGCAAAAATTTTGAGAGAACAGTTCTGAATTTTTTTTCCAAAATACCTGTGTGTGCATGAATATATGTTGTAGCGGGGTATATATATGTAGATGTGTACGTCTGTATATTATAATGTGCACCTATTTAATCTATAAATAAAAAACCAGCATTTCTTAATGTTGAAAGGCTCCTATCAGCCTAATTTCAGTTTAAATCTAATTACTTAAAAAGACATGTTTATACTGTTCTCCCCTCCCTATTTTTTTTAGTAACACTTCTGAAGGCTCAAAATTTCTTGATAATTTTTCTCTATCTTTTTTTAATCCTTTGACATTTGAAGAAAGGTCTTTTTTCTCCTGCAATTGACAAGGAAGGTGTTTGACTATGCAAGAGAATGACGACTCTGTCTAGACAGAAAACATTGCCAAATGTACAATGTATTTGATAGAACAGACAAGCTTTTTTTTTTTTTTCCTCTGCTAACATTCAGTTTTAAGTAATTGTAACTGTTACTTGCAGCTTCAAGTATTTGATTTTGGAATTCGAGATACAGTTGGTTTTTATTCCCAGATCTGCAGTGTCCCTGCAAAGACTGTACACATAAGTGCTCAAGATATTGATGAATATTTTATTCTGTGTGCAGTGGTTTCATAGCTAGAACTATGGCTAGGAAACGGGTTTATGTAGCTGGTATCCATAAATCAAGGTGTCATGTCAGCTAACAGGCTCGCAGCAGAAGAGAAGTCATGTCCAATTCACGCTGACAGTGGCTAGCTAAACAGTAGTGTGGTTGCCAGTCAGGACTCCTCAAGTGATAGAAAGTAGAAAGGAAATGAGTGGACAGGTTCCTCCTGCACACTGCAGTGGCATTGCAGAGCCTACTCTAGGCTCCGATGGTCAAGTGGGACTACAACAGCAGAGTCATTTGTGTTGCGAGTACAGCAGTGCTATAATAGTCCAAAATCTCTAAAAACCACAGAAGTCAATGAGCTCTTTGAGTAGATCAGCTTCAGTAGTTAAGGGCTTGCCTAGTTAATTTTTCTTAAGCATGTTAAGCGGTTCTAGATGGGCTGTCACTATGATCTGTGAAATATTGCCATGTTTCTTTTGTTCTCTGATTTTAGACTTCTTAGACAGTAAGACTTTCATACTTCCTTATACTCCGTTCATTACAAATTTCTGGGTATTCACATTCCTATTTGGAGCTTAAAAGCATTTCAAACCACAACAGAAATTCAGAAACGGAAAAGAGATGTATGTTTATTGTCCTCCCTTTTACCACAGCACGTTGACTTCCAGTGCAGAGACTAAGGCTGTAGTTTCTGGCTCTCACCGGCCAGCCAGGCTGGAGGTAAATTAACCCAGCAAGCATGTATCATTTTTCACTAGAATGGGTGTAAGTTAGTAAGTTGAACCTGGAAAGTAATGTCTTGACCACAGTTTTTTGTCTGAAAGTAATTCTGCTTTAACTGTAGAGAAAGGCTTTGGTTTTGTAGGGATCTTCCCCCCCTGCCCCCCTTCATTTCTTATCGTGTTATTAAAATTCCTGTGTTCTGAACTCTTCAGAAAGATTGAGGAATGGCTGATGAAAACCTCAAATGATACTTTGAAAATACAGCACATGCTGTGCGGTTCCAGTAGATGAAAGCAGTATGGTTGAAGGGTTTCAAACATGCTTTTATATTACTTTACTATAATTTAAATATTCTTTTAAGAGACTGCTTATGGATTCTGAATTTACAGCTGCGGCTACAGGTTACTCAAAGTTTACAGGGTTATGATGCATTTTCTTTGTGAAGAATTCTGCTCTTTTCGTTCACACTAGTTCTTTGGCTTTTTTGAAACCAGAAGTACAGACTACTGTTCTGGCAAGTACACTGGTGTTTGTGGTGTTGAACTTCTCCCACAGCTGAACACTGATGTGCACTTGCAGCAGAATGGGAAATGATGAATGATCCCTCTTGCCATTTGAGATGGTCATATTTGAATTTTGTTGGGAGGATTGCTTGAAGAAGCTTGTATTGTAACAGTGCTGAATGTGCTCTGGAAAGACGTAAGACTTTTTTCCTGTGAGGGTATCAATCCAGCTTTCACCAGTACTTTGTTCATTAAATTTAGTTTTAGTAAACTAAATTTGAAGGTGTTTTTAGGTTTCTGCTGCTAAATTTGTGCTTGATGTGATTTAGTCAGGGAGAAAATCCACAATGTTACATGCATTTCTGTTTTTATAAATTTATTCTTTCACTCAACTTTGTAAGAAATATATTCAATTAAGGTCTTAAGATACACTTT
This sequence comes from Actenoides lindsayi, assembly GCA_025331215.1. Classification (NCBI taxonomy): domain Eukaryota; kingdom Metazoa; phylum Chordata; class Aves; order Coraciiformes; family Alcedinidae; genus Actenoides; species Actenoides lindsayi. The sequence continues at coordinate 47,137 of WTSP01014507.1, read as the reverse complement.
TTCTTCATCTTAAGCAAAGTAATCTCCCAGATGCCACACTTTTTAAAAGTAATGTGCCTGCAACTCTTAAATTTCAGTAATTTAACTTGGTAAACATTGTACTACCTTTGGTAAATGTTGATTTCATTTCTTCCCAGGCTTCCAAAGGATGAGTTGGCAGCAGAACCACTGAAATATGCTGAACAACTTCCTGTAGCTCAGATAATACACCAGGTATGTCCTTCTATTTTAAATATTTTCTTTTAGAATAAAGAATATCTGTAACACTTGAACTGCTTTCCTAGGTCATGCAGAATCGTGTCCTCATGGTGGAAATAGTAAAACCAACATAACTCTTGTTCAGATGACAACAAATAAGTTATAAAAGTCTTATTCTGAATGTGGGAATGAAAAGAAGCTTGCTCTATGACACTGTTAATACTTCAGAGGTTGCTGTTGAAATTCTTGTGTGTCTACTGATATAAAAGGAAAAAAAAAATTCCATTAATTTATTTGAATTTGCATCTTGACATAAATCATATTCCCCTTCCTGAAAAAGCAGCCAAATCATTATTGTGGAATAATTGTCATGATGAGTTTAGTAGGGAAAACACCCCACATCCCCATCTTCTAATACAGTTATGAATTATCACTATTTGATCTATAGCAGTGTCATCAGCATACTTTCTGATTTACATAGAGTTTTTTGTTTACTTTTTGTTTTGCACAATTAAAAAACAAACAAAAACAGAGATTTTGCCTAGATTGTGCCTTCTAACACTGTCTTTAAAATCAATACTCTCCTGTTGATTTAGGTAAACAAATGAGGGAAGGATGATGTGGTCATCTGAGCTAGGATTTACTGAAAGGCCTCTTTTTTTCTTTGTTTGGTATTTTTTCCCAATTTATGTGAAGGAGGAGGGAGAGATCTTTTCTGTGCAGAAGAGTCTGTACTCCCTTCTTGCTCCTTGCTCAAAGTCTGAGTCTCAATCCATCCTGCTGTTAGGTGAGATGCTCAGTCTGTGTTCACATGTCTTCTCATTCTTTGCTAATAGCCCCAGTGGGCTCTGCCTTTTTAGTGGAAATGCTTGTGACCAAATAACATACATAACACAGCTGATATACTGTAAAATGCAAGTATTGAGATGTAGCCTCTCCCTTCTTGGTAGTGCTTTTAAGAGAGCAAAAAAGACCTATTCTGTTGCAGTCTTTGGAATTGTCTCAAAATTTATTTATTTATTTTATTTTATTTTTATTTTTTAACTTTGTAGAAGTGAGTCTGCTTTGGGGACAGGTAACTATAGCTTCCCTACATCAGGACTGAATGGGTTAGATTACTGTTTTCCTAATGGTACTTTGGCAGTATGGAATCTTTCAGGTAATCAGGTATACTCTGAAAAATTGACCTGAAAGTTGGGGAAGATAATGACAGTTCATCAGGGCAGACAAAATGGTTAAGTCCATTCACTGCCTTGAGATAATGAAAACTTGCAACCTGAAAACAGAGACTCCGTGTTGGTCAGGGTAGCAGTAAGCCAGGTAAGGCAATGTTAGGTAAAGCTGTGTTTTCAGCCTGAGATGGTTTTGCATGCTTAAAGGTCAACAAGAACAAATAATAGTCCACTAAATGTTCAAGCTGCTTTGAAAATCCTATTGGCATTAATTATTATTGTAGATCTTTCCAAGTACATTTGTCAGTCAGTGTTTTTAAGCAGTTGAGTTGAATGCTGCAGGCAGCGCTGGTTTTACCTTAAAGGAAGCATAAGCTTTATTTCAAAACTTTAAAGTGTACAGGGTTTTTCTGTGAGATGTAAACACAAGGAATTTCAAAACTTTTGGCTGAAATCTGCACCTCCGGGAAGAATCTCTGATGTGTTCAGAGCATGGAAGATTGGAAATCAGGACCAGTTTGTATGTCAGGAACTCCCTGGTGTTGTCAGAGTTTCAAATGACCCAACAGCCTGCAAATGTCACATTTAAAATTCTGTCTTCATGCCTGACTCTCAGCATAAATGAATTAAACAGCAGAGCAGGCAGCCAGTCAATATGTTCTTAACAGTGAGAGTGAGCAATGAAACAGTTTGGGGGTTGTTTGGAATCAGTAAATAGAAAGTGCACGAATGGCTCACCTAGAGGAAAATCTCAAATAGGAAACAGAATTAACCTTTAAGATGGTCGACCAGACGAAATGTCACGGTAATATTTTTACAACATTAGGTGGGTAATAACCACGGGGGGGGTTCATTGGGCTGCTGTGTGTTATACTGCAGTAGAATTTTGCACTGTGGAAAGGCAAAAATCTGTTTTTCTGTACTCTTAACGTGTTTGCTGTAACAAATTTACCAGTAGTATAGAGCTGTGGTCTGCACAAGGCAGCAAAACAGACCCAACACAACTGCAAATGCCTTTGGTGTAGAGAAGCAGAATAAAGGGACCACTGTTCAGCTATCCTGTCAGGGAGCTGGTGTCACACCCTGGTTTTGTGTGACAGTGCTGCTCTTTCTTGAGCCTCTAGGAGCTGTAATTGGCTGGGCACACTGCGCCCAGGTCCTGGTGAGTTAGCACTGCAAGGACCGTCATGAATTGTTTCTGAGTGACCTGGGACAGTGCACAGGACATGTGAATTTTAGATGAACAAACATTATCTATTTTAAGGAAAGAGAGAGAAATTCTAAGAAAAAAATAGTATGAGTAAAACCAGTGGCTAGTATCTGTGGTGTTACGATGCTTTACCCAAATGGGTAGTCACTGTGGTTTAGTATGAGCCTTTGTTGTTGGTTCTGTAGTATCACGTGTAAGATTTCCCGCATGTCAACCCATGCTTTGTTTAGCTCTAGGTAGAAATAAAGGCACCAGTAATGTATATTTATATCATGAATATACATTAAAATGTCACCATGGTAGACAGGTTCTCTACATCTGTATACTGCCAAAGGACATTTTAGTTATAGTTAGCCAATGTGACTGCTAATTCTACCCAAATTTCACTGTAAATTTATTCTCCTGAACAATACTAAAAATCTACATTTTTTCCTTGGGCATTTGCATGTGATTTTTAACGTTCTCTCCATTACTTATTCTCTGGTATTTTAAAAAAATATTATACTAATGAACAGAAGTTACATTTGAATTTGTAATCTGTTTATTCCACAAGACTGGGTACATCCTAAACTACTTAACGAAAGGAGACCCAGAATCTGATTTTGGGCTTGATCTTAAACTTTATGGCACTAGTAATTCTTCATTGTTACAGAAGTATAAAAACAAAAGAATAACAACCATATAAAGTTTACCGTTCCGATTCTCAGAAATGTGTTATATTTAATGCATGGTTAATGAAATGAAAATAAATAGCAGAATGAAAACAAATATGAACATTTAATGCACTAGTTTTCAGCCAGGATCCAAAATCAGACATTTTGTAAATAAAGTAGCTTTCTCCATTTTCAGAAACAAAAAGGAAAAAACATATGCTTTTAACTGAAATAAACCCCACTTGTGCTTGATAAAGGAATGCATTAATATAAACTTCTAAAATGGCAAAAGTTAAGCTTTCAGGGGATTAACCACATAAGACAGCCTTGTTTGTGGGTTTCTTTGTGTACAGCTGTGTATACAGTGCTGCTACATAGAATTAGTTTATGACTAGTGGGAGGGAGGTGGGAGCAGAAAAAGGAGAGGCTACTTTCATTCTGCACTTGTCTTTAGTTGAAACAGGTCTGGTGAAAGGACAGGGCAAACTGCGTTTGAGAAGATTTTCATTTATCAAAAAGGTTATTCATTGCTGGACTTCCAATTCAGCAAGGTATTTTAATAACAGTACCTAACTCCAATGCCAGTGCTCGTTCTCTGATTGTCACTGTGTGTTAACATATTTTGCCTAACTGGGATTTAGGATATTGAAGAGACTTAAATTGTTACAGGTGTCTTACTGATGGAAGAATGTTTTATTGATGAAGGGCACAATTCAATGGATAAATGCCAGATCTCCTGATGTTGTTATAGTTGAAAACAAAATGAAACAGCAAATTCAGACCACGATCAACTTGCACACTTATTTTAGTCCTTGTAAAATATTAAGCAGATAAATTAATGTGCTGTTAAAATAGGACAGTATTTCAGGAAACTAGCTTCCAGCCCATTGTGGTGATTGTACAATTTACTTAAAATTTGACGTGACTTACAGTTGCACATTTACTTGAAGAGTTCCTGGATACTTTCTCATGTAGGGGTATGTGTGGGGGAATGTTAGCTGTACTTTCTAATTAAGTTCAATTGACTTTTCTTTTGGAAGTACACGCTAAGTTTGTGTGCTTACTTGTAGAGTGTTTAACCAGTGCATTTCTGTAGTCTCTCTGTAGAAGCCTAAGTGGAAAATGCCTTTTGTAATCTCAGGAGACTACTGGGAGATCGTGCTAACCCTGTTGAGTAAATACGTCTCTCTGATCTGGATTCCAGTGGAGCGATTCGTGTGAGCATCGTTAGTTTTGCTCCGTTTAGATTCAGAGGATGTTAGAGAGTTGCCACATCTACTGTAGATTGAGGGTATTGACTGCAGTCCATAGGAAGGCAAATTACATAAGAAATATAAGAAAGAAGATGGGAGGGGGATCTCCAGAGCTACAAATGCACAGGCTGATGGCCATCAAAGATGACTGTAGAGCTGCAGTTCTGTATTAGGTTTTGCAACAAGGTCGTTGTTGCCATCATGTCTGTGCTTCTGAAATTATCCGTCCGCGGCCCGGCCCCCCCCCCCCCCCCCCTTCACCCGTCTATCCGATTCACCGCGATCCGTCCTCTTTTCCATTCGCTCCTCCGCCATCCATTCGTCTTCCTTGATTGTCACTCTGCCTTTCTTTC
>WTSP01014507.1:31294-42198 GCA_025331215.1 Actenoides lindsayi | reverse complement strand
CCGCGGTGGTGGCCCGAGAAAGTGGGGCTGTGGTCTGGTGTTCTGGTTGTGGTTTTGAAGAGGGGTGGTTTGCCCACCCTGTCTTGGGTGTTTAAAATATCCCTCCCCCCCCCCCCCCCCCCCCTCTAAAATTATTTTGCTTTGAACATTAGTTTTTATTCATGCTTGAGACCTCGTTCTCACAGAGCAGAGGGATGTTAGTTTATTGCATTTGTTGATGTTATTTCTGTTTCATGCTGATTTAATTGAGAGGGGTTTTCTTTAGCAGCATTTGGCAGAAATTTTTTAAACAATATTAAGAAAATAGAACACAGTATGTTGTATAGATTTTTTTGGAAGTGTATTTTGATTATCTGTAATACAACAGCTTTATCTCTCAGACTTAAATGTTTTCACAAACATTAAAGTGGTTTTATGTGGCTTACGATCTTTGTGAAAAGCTTGATATGAAAATTAACCCACCGTGTGCTGTTACAGTCTTGAAAGCCTAACTTTTTAAAATTCATGGGTCACACAGGGGCCTTGCCCGTTGCCTCGTAGCTGCCCTTTGGCAGTTGTTAAGTTTGAAGAGCTGCTCTTGCACTCAGTCTACATCTGTCCTGGTGGTGGAGTCTTGGTGCCTCTTTCTGTTTGATACGAACTCTTAGTGGTGTTCAGAACTTTGGTCAAGTCTGCAAGGTGTTTATTGGCACAACAGTAGGTGAGATTTTGATTTTTATTTTTTTTTTGATGCAGACAGACACTTTGGTTTATAGATAATAATTTATGAAAAGTTTTAAAGCACGTTGATAAGTGATACGTGCATTTTATTGTGTCTTTACAGGCTTAGAGGTTCAAAAGCAACTTGTGATACTTAGATCTGTCAGGTTGGATGTGTGAAGTCTTAGACCCAGCTATTTATACGTTCTCTGAAAATCCATTCCTGTAGCTGTGTTTGAATCTAACTTTAAAGCACAGCTTGCTTTTTAAAACTCTGGTCATGGTATCCAGCTAGATGATGTCAGAGATAAAATATGACCTTTCACCAAAAGGTCCAAATTTTGCTGCACTTTTTAGCACAGACATGGGTCTTTTTAGTTCTTTGTCAGAACTGAATTTTTTCAGAGTGACTGAAAATCGAATTTTTCATACCAAAGATTAGAAAGTACTCTCACTTTACAATTCAGTTTTATTTTAACAAAATGCATTATGTGGCTATCCAACAAAAAGCCTCGTGTCATGTCACCTTACACTAGGACAGCTGCTTGGTCTGACCTTGCTTTTGCAATTCTGAGCAACATACAGAAGACAGTGTTGTCCCCTTACCCCTGCCACTTCTTGTGACCACTTGGGGGTATATGGAGAACAGCACGCTGTTCTGGCAGTGTCTGTGGCTCTCCCTGCCAGACCAGAGGTGAGAAAAGCTGTTTCTGATACTTTTCATGGAAATCTGTCAACATTCTCTTCCTCACCAGCTGACCTAAAGTCCTTTTTGGAGCATAGGCTTTTCTGACTGTGTTCATGTGCAGAACTGAAACCACATACACTGTATACCTTTTGCTGAACCAGTCTTCCTCCATCTATGGCACTTGGGATGTACAGGAGTTAGAAATTTGTGGTTTACTATTTTTTTCAATTACCTTTTTTTTTTATGTATGAAACATATTTGTGAATTGTTTAACCTAGAGGTGGTTTGCCTGCATTTTATAACTCTAATGGGAGTGGTCTCAAGTGGGATCATGACTGGGTGTTACCTGGTAAATAAGAACTTGCTGCTTTTCGTAAATAATATACAGTAAGTGGATTTAATTTCTGTCACTGTTGCGTACATTAGAAATTATGTAATTTTTTTTTTGTTTCCTTTAAATTGAATGCTACCTAGTAGAAAACTTGGTACTTAAAGGTATCAAAACAAACTTTCAGTGAAAAGCTATTACTGTAAAGTTTTGCCAGCCATCATCCAACTGTGTCAGAGCAGCAAAGCTATTCCTGCCAACTTTGTGTGCTGCTTGGTGCATATAGGTGCTTTGAAGTTCAATCCCTTGTATGTCTTCTAATACTAAAGTTGATTAAAAAACATGTGAGTAACAGAATCTGTGTGTATGAGTCATGTAATGTATGCAATGTGTATGGTTAAATCTAGAGAATGAGTGCATAATTATTTTGATAGTATTTCTATAAATAATAAATTTGGAATGGAATAGTCCCCTATTTCTCTGACTCACTCCAAGAAATCACCAAACTTTCTTGACTTGCTTGTAGATGGTACAGATCTTTTACTGGCAAAACATTAAACCAGAAACGTTTTCAGGCATTTTTTCATCTAGTGAGCTACTGCAGAGTCAGTGATGGTATTGAGGACCTTCATATGCAAGCTCGTATTCCACACAAACAATAAGGTTGTCTCTTTTTCTTTTTTATTTTATTTTTCTTATTCAGAAATGAAGTAGCATGTTAGCCTAGGAATCTCATAAGCAAAGTCATAACATTCTCGAAATAGAGCATATTTGATTGTAGCATAAAGGATTTCTATAAAAGATTTAAACTGTAATTTTGTTGATTTGCTGTTGTTTTTCCCCATCCGTTCTTTCCAAACACAGAACATAATGATGTGGAGTTAGCATAAATTACTGATGATCTGTTTTTACAGACAAGGCGCAGCTGCTTTTGTTTCATTATGTTTTTCATCTGAGCATGAGGGAAACCCTCTGGAAGCAGAGACCTAGTAAAGCAGTCTCTTTCTTCTGTCTTCCCATTAAAGGATTGTTGTGGGTGATTACTCTCTGCTTATCCAGGATCATTCATTTTACCGTTTCGTAACCACAGGGAAAGTTCTGCTTCTTTATTTATTTGTTAAGTTGAAATATTAGATGGAAGCTCTTCTCTTAGTCTTCAAAACACAAAAAAATTATTCAAAACAGAAAACTTAGAATTGTTCTTCTTGTAAATGCTGCCTCCCAAATCTTAAAAATTTAGCAGTAATTATGAAAAACTTCATTTCTGTAAGGACAGACTACCAAAATATCCATGCATGGGGAACTCGTCTTTTGTCTGCACACAACACTGCTTGGCAGAGCCAGAAAAGAAGCATCAGTGGTTTTGTGTTGCTGACCAAGCATTACAGGGGAACTGAATGCAGTATTAAATTCTTCCAATTATAGCTGACTACAATGAATTGAATAACTAAATGCATTGGAAGGTATCTTGCATGACAAACCTGAACTGTCAGTTGTAGGGTTCTTGTTTTTAACCATTTCCTGATAGAAATACCACATTGACCATTTTCTGTAAGCCCAGAAGGGGAGACTTTGCCATGGCCTGTTCCAGCTACCCAGAGACACTGGAGATGGAGGATGGTAGCTTTTTCTTTTTTCTGCCAGAAATGTTGCATACATGGTCCATCCTTTTTTCCCTGTTTATGCTTTAAAGCATGTAACTTTACCTTCTTCCTTTATTTTTTTGAAATCAAACTGGTATTTTAAAAACAAGAAAGGAATTATTTATTTTTTGCTATTACACAGCTCTGTTAAGACCAGCTAGTTGAACAGTTATCAAAATGTTCTGTTTGACATGTGTGTGCATTGCTAGCTTGGCTGGAGATCAGTAAGGTCCAGTCTCTGGGGCCGCATCTTGGAACGTGAATTTATCACTTGCTCGCAGACACGGCATGGAGCGAGGTGACAGCCCCCAGACCATGGTCTCCCCCCAGAATAGTCACCTCTTCAGGGAGATGCAGTAGCAGAAGGGGATGCAACTGATGGAGTGTTTTCAAAATGACCATTTTAGGCTGTGCAGCTCCTGCAGTTTGGACAAAGAAGTGTAGCACTGAACTGTTCAGTTTTCTGAGGTCATGCCTCTCTTCTCTTTCCCTGACCTATGAAAACCCTTACTTTTAAAGGCTGACATTTTATCTTCATTCTTCTTTGGCATAGGATGGGAGATCAGTTTGACAGGCAGCTTGGAGTAATTTAACTAGAGGCTGCCCCTCAAGTGGCCCCACTCCACTCTTCTCCATTCCTATTGGAGTCCTGTGCTCATTAAGCACAGCAGTGGGCTGGAAACTACTGCTTTCAAAAAAAGCCAACCCACCAAAAACCAGAAGTACTTTTCAGCCTGGCTGGGTATGTGATTACAGAATTTTTACAGCCAAGTAGAATAGGAACTATCAGCTAAAACTGAGAAAATGTATGTATATTCCCTGAAGATTTTTATCTATATTTCTTGTGTGCAGGTGAGAGAGAGTGAAAATAATTGTTGCTCTGGAAAGTAGAAATGCAAAGAAATATAAAGTATTTTGTGCATATCATGGCAGTGCTTAGTTTGTGGTTGAGAACAGTGGCAATATGAGGCATTATATATGAGTGTAGCATCATCCATTTCATGGACTGAGCCCACCAGCATATAGAATTGTCAGACTTACCATTAAAAATCTATATCAAAAGATACCCTGGCTCTAGAGTAGGTATAATTGTTAGAGTTGCCACACTGGATTTGCAACTTAAGAGGTAAATCTTGTACTAATTTCTTTTTAGTAAGCACTATTTAAACTGTAAAATGAAGGAAGAGGTTAAGGAAGTGACTGTAACATGTCAGGCCTTACAGGATGCTGTGCATCTTTGTGGTTTACTCATCTGAACTTCAAATAACTGCAGCTGTATGACCACAAACTCTAAAAACTGCTATATTTCTTACATTAAAAAAAACCCCAAATATATTTTGGGTTGGTTTTTTCAGCGGAATCGGCCGTATGTTTGAAGATCCCGTACACACAAACCTTTCAATTGCATCATTGATCTTACTGTGTCTCTGTTTTGCCCGTGGATAGACTGTGCCACGATCCCCTTTCGTTATGCTTTACAACCTGTGGTTTTAAGGCTGTGGTTCCCTTCTCTGTTGTGCCTCTGCCCAGAGCTTTACAGAAAGAGACGGGTTCAAAAATGCTCACGGCTTAAAGTAAACTTCACATAGCGTGGTGGCAAAACAAGGTTAGCAGTGAGAGATTCTGATTTGTAGACTGAGGCCATAAAGGACTGTTATGTTAATCTCTTCTGACTTCCTGCACAAAGTACATAGATAATTTATTTATATTCTCCCTTCTTTGTGGCTATACTGAAATCAGGAAGGATAACTGGGAAAAGGGAATGAGTAGCGGCTGTGTTTTCCTTAATCAAAATACTGTAATTAATGGGGAGAATATAAATGAGGAGGACAATTACAACATGTTAGTACATTTACATGATTAGAATATGCACAATATTACAGCTGTTATTGAAGAAGCAATATGTGTGTGTCCCATGGGTCTCAGTTGCCAGTGTCATGTGAATTGTTGCACGGTGCTATAGATAAAATACCAATAGCTATCTTGCTTCATTGTGGGCAGCTGATATTACAACTGCTGCTGTTGCTGCAAATGGAAGGAGGTTATTTTTAAGTGAGTTCTGTGATTTGAGACTCTTTGCTCTCCTTTGTGGTCATAATAAGCTTGGCTGATGTCAAAGCTCTTGTCCTAAAATTATCTCTCCAGCCATTTTCACTCTCAACATTGTAGTCCTCTATTAAGCATATAATTAACTTTTTTTCATCATTTTTTGCTTCAGTGAGATTTTTTTTTTTTTTGTGATACACTGGTTTGCACTCATTTGCATTTGTCATTTATAAGCCTGGATTCCTAGACATTCTGAGTCTTCTTGGATTTGTCTGCACTGGGTCCCATTTATTTGCTGTTCCTTCAAATATTAGAAAAATGAATACTATTTAGGTCACTGTGGTGAGTTGTCTCCAGTGGGGATAGCTGAATAGGTTTTCAGTGCATAATGGTATGCAAATAATATACCTCTGCCTCACAGGGGAATAGACTAAATATATGCACAAGCTTTCTGTGACCTTAATAGGTTTGTAGGCATGATAATACACCATGTGCTGCTGTAGCATAAGATCTGATGTACAAATACTTCAACTGTAGTTCAGGGCAAAGAAATGTATGAAATACTCTGTGAATTTAGTGTGTGATCCACACACCTTACTGTGTATGGAAGTGTATACCAGCAATAGAGCCGAATTACGTTTGTAACGTAAGCAGTAGGTTTTAATAATAGTCACCATTAATAAAAGGAAAGTTGCTGAATGTCTTACGCTTAGAACACGCTAATTCATTACACTGGTGGAGTGTCTTCGTGCACAACACAAGATGAAACTGAAAAACATACAGTAAAATGATAAGTTAGCCCATTAGATTGTTTTTATGTTTCACATGTAAAAGCACATTTAAAAATTTTTGCTGCTTTTTATTTTTATTACAGGTTCTAGAGCAATTCAGGAAACAGATGCTGCATTTAAAAAAGCTTTGATGTAGTGAAGCTTTCTGTGCAAGAGAATGCATTCTTCCTAAAACTTCATTTTACTTAAATTAACTTGTATTTCCACTGAGGGTGGCTTATATTAAGCACAAAGGGAGGCTTAGTGGTTTAGACTTCCATCAAATACACTGCATAACTAAAAAGAGAAGATGCCAAGTCTCACACTCTTGTACTTGAAAGTATTGTGTTCTCTCTCGTGGGAACTTGAGATTAGAGAAATTATAAAGGCTTTGCATAAAAACAGGGAGCTAGAATTAATTTTTGCTTAAGCAGGGAAGTGTCAAAAGCCTATTATGGTAATTTTTCAATTTCGTCTTAAGTGTTCACACATTTTAAAATAGTTGTACAATTGAGTGGAGGCGTAATTGATGTGTTGTGGTTTCTCTTTTTTTTTTTTTTCTTTTTTAACTTGGGCCATCATAAAAGATAGCTTGCCTGCATTTAGGTTTGGAAGAAGTAGGTGTGCTAATTAATTAGATGAAAATTTTCATATCATAGTGAGAAAATTTGCCTAATGGATTGGAATAGTATTTTAAGAATGGTTCCCCTATTCTTAATTACATCCAGGTACTAAATATCAATATTACAGGAAGACAATTAAACCACAGAAACCTTAGTGAGAAAATGTAATTCCTAGCAATAGATTTTGGGGCTTGTAGAGTCTATCGTGTTTTACTGTTACTGTTTAATATAATAATAACAAAGTCTACATTAAAGAAAAATGTTAGTTAATACCCTAATTTGTTGTGTTTTAATGTAAGTTAAAAGCTGAAAATATCACTGAATGAAGAGCTGCTGCTACATTTATTGTTTTAATCTTTATTGAATTAAAAAGTTATAAATCTTCTCTTTATCATAGCAGCCTAGGAAGTACTAGGGCAGTAATTTAAAATTTATGCTTGACCTAAAATACATTTTAGAACTTCCCTAATTAAAGGAAAACTGAGTTAGTAAAACCTTTTAATGGTAAATTAAATACCTTTTTCTTTTAGTAAATACAGTATTTAACAGAAGAAATACTGTTCCAGAGTTGCTTTTGTTTTGGTTATCAGTTTTGCTGTTCTCTAGGAGGAGTCTTTGTTGGAACAAGCTTTGCATTTGGAATGAGACTCACTGGCAAATGTGAAAGTAAGCAATACACCTAAGTGGCCGTTGATTAGTAAGACTTTTGCTTTTAGATTCAGAGAAAGGGCCTCTTTCCTAGCTTTCAGCAAATTTTTGTGCAGAAACCTCTTCGGGCTATGAAAGAGCTGCCTTTGGCATCCCAAATTATGCCCAACTTGTTCAGAATTTTTCTGGCTTTCTTTGCATTAGCAGCTGGTACAATGACAGAAATCTGCTGTATTACAGAGGTGAGGCATATTCTGCTTTATCACTTTTCCTAATGTTGTTGAATGGCCTCTGTCAAGAGATACTTTCTCTTACTGTCTACCTTAGAGTGGACTGATTCTTCCTTAGCTCCTCTCCACAAAGGCTGTGAGTGGGAACTACCCAACTAAAAGTACAACACGGTTGTGCAGTTTTTGTGGGATGAGTCCTGGGTGGGAGGGTCAGCATCCATTCTGGCTGCTAAATGACTCCAGTTTACAGGGGTTTTTTTTGTATTTTTTATTTGTGTTCCTGGAATAATAATGCCGGGAACAAGAAAGCCAAGTGCATGCTTGGATGTGTGTGGAGTGAAAGGAGGGGATATTGTTAGATCCCTTAGGTAAAGAGCAAAATATTTCTTAGACTTTATTTTATTGCTTAGTACTGATTGTACTGGGCATAGAAGCAACATAAATGTGTATGTCAGCACGTGTGTGATTTCAGCATAAGACTAAATTCTTGGCTTATTTTGTATAACCATCACTAAATATATGCAGGATCAGGACCTTTCTATATAAAGCAGATTGCTGAAGTATGTTGTAGGTTGTCCAAGATGCAAGATTTAATTCTGTTTTCTGGTGTCAGTTCACTGTTCTGTAACGTTTTCATTTCTCACATAACCTTGTACAGTTTTTATTAATCATTACTTTTTATTGTTTACACATGAAAGCTTCTCTGATAGACAGTGTGTATTTAAATGATATCTCAGTGAGTAGTAAAATTAGCAGTAACAGTTTTGCTAGGCTTTTTTCTTTTGTCTACTGTATTTATTCTGAGCTTATGCAGCATAATAAGTAGTTGTTACCAATAAGCTCACATTGATAGGAAAAAAATATAAATGTTATCAATCTTAGCTTGACATATTTTGCAGTGCTGTGATGGCAGATACCTTTCTGAGCGCTTTTCTGCAGGTGAAGGCACTGTTAGCTCCAGATATATTCACATATTTATCCCACTTAACCATGTAAACTTAGTGAGATGTTATTGGTGATTTTTTTTTTTTATATTAAGTTAATTATATTTTGTTTACCCTTCAGTAGTGTGCTGTGAGGAGCACAGCAATGTAACTCACAAGCTCTTGACAGGACTGATGAATGGCCAGAGATAGAGATATTGACAAGCTGCTCTCTAGTGCTCTGTCTAGAATTGTTTCCCTAAATAATTCAGAGGGCTGAAATTTGATGAAATCGTTTCCATTTGAAGAATGAATGGAAGGGGTAAACAAATGAAGACTCCAGTAACGGAGCAACTATGGTTGTGCCGTTAGGCAGACAAGGCACTGTCCCACATTGTTGTTCCTGTGCAAATTCTTTGCATGAGGTTGTGATTCAGCTTTGTGCAAGTGATTGATTCCGTAGGGACTGGTTTTCTACTTGCTGTGTGGCACCCTGACATAGTAAACTGTCTCCTCCCCTCAGCCTCCCCCCAGCGTAAGAGATCCTGCACATTGACAGCTGTCTCCTCTGGCTCAGCGTTCCTGGAGAAGCTTGGCTCCAGTGGTGGGACTCTGTGAATCAGTCAGTGATTGCCTGTTTTCAGGAGGGAGTGTTTAACATGAAAGACCATCTACAAATACATGGCTGACAAACAGATTATGACTAAGGGGGGACTTGCAGGGGACTGAGTGACAACATGCCATCAGTAGGACAGTAACCTCTGGTTTAGATAGTAGGCAGGAAAGATGCAACTGGTTTGCCACTAGATAAAACCACCTGTGGTTTTGTCTTCTTTAAAGACCTATCCTTTTGGAAGGATGCTGGTACTGTACATATTGTGTGTCTGGGAGGGTGTGCACTCAGCTACACTCATGCATTCTTCCAAAAAGATAAGTCTTTGTTGAGCCCCATGTAGCATCCACCCGATGAACCATGTGTCCTGCAAATGTCACGTGGGAACACTCAATATTTATGATACCATAGATCTGCCATTCTTTCTTAGTAGCAGCTGCCTACAAAACCTCTTTGCAGCAGTGGATCTGCTGTCAGGGACTCCTTGTTCTTTGACATACCAAGCGCACAACAGAAGCGGCGTTCTGGTGTAGGTGTAACTATGTGCAACCACTAAATAAGTGTCTGTGTTACTGCTGTTTCTATATTTTATGATTTGTTTTTGAGGTTTTATAGCAGCTAGAGTAGCCAAAAGTATTAGGTTGATATTTCAGAAGAGTTCTTTTTCCTTTTTCTTTTTTTTTTTCTGCTCACACAGAGTACATACAACATAAACTTGGGTGACAATATTTGTCTGGCATATGAGTGCAAAACTTGTGAATACAACAATCACCTTTAAAAGCTGGGTGGTGGTGGGGAAAAAGCCAATCTGTCACCAGCTGTAGTACACTGCTTTTTCACTGAAAATGAAAATGTTTTGCAATAAAAACACAGCCATATTTTGATCTTGCTCATATAAATGTGCAGGCACCTTTTGCTTCAGTGCTGTTTCTCCCTCCATCTATTTTTTTCATGCCTACCTCTAAAATGTGCTGTTTTGAGTTGTGCAAGATGGAGCTAGAAAATGTGGCGCACACGTATAATGTAGCACACAGCTTAGGGCAAAGGAGAACTTTTTAAATTATAGTTTTAGATATTTAAAAAATGAGTAGTAAAAACTACGTGAATAAGGAGTATTTGTTTGGATTCCAGTTTCTTATAACGTAGCTGTTGAGATATTTGATTAGATGTTACAAGGTCTAATGTTGTCTAACATCTGTTGTTAATGCAGCCTGTCACCGGGAAATAAATGAATAGATCCTCGTGGGATAGCAGGAAAAAAATGTGTGGTTAGAAGCATCACTACTACTTTGAAAGGAGGAACTGCACAATAATTTATGAACACCATGGTTTCTCCATATAAACAGAAACAACTTTGTTTGAATTCAAATGATCAAAATAATACTTCATAATGGAAATTCTAAAGCACACAATTAATTTTATGAGATTACGAAAATATTTGCCTCAAAAAGTATTTGAATAGATACTATGGGAAATCCAATATGGGTTTCCAAGGAGGACATGGGAGTGGTGTGCTCCTTAGAAAGGTTGGGCTGCAGGATGCTGGTGCTTGGAATAATCACAGACTGTCTTTGGTTGGAAGAGACCTTCAAGATCATCCAGTCCAACCTTTGACTCAACACTGCAAGCTCACCACTAAACCATGTCCCTGAGCACCAGGTCCACACACCATTTAAATGCCTCCAGGGATGGT
>WTSP01014507.1:10813-29238 GCA_025331215.1 Actenoides lindsayi | reverse complement strand
GTGTCTTGAGAAACAAGAAAGAAAACCTTTAATATTGCAATGGAAGAAATAGAAATGCTTATTTAAACGGAGAATAACCAAGAAGAAAGCTTGGAAATTTACACCTCATAATATATAAAATTCACCCCAATTATCTAATAAGGATGGGAAGCACCTTGCAGACAAACAGCAAGTGTGCGTCACTTCCCTGTGAGTGTTTGCTGACCCTCAGACAGGTAGAGGTGGGAATGTCCACAGAGGGATGTGCAGAAGATTTCCCCCCAGTGCAGCAGCTGCTGCTGTCTACCAGGACAACATCGCCCATGACAAGGATGATGTGCACAGTCATTGTTAAGGTTTTGCCCACTTTCTTCAAGCCCCTTTTGGAACAAGATGCTGGAAGAGACCAAAGCAGTTGTGTATTCCCTTTCCATTTGGGAATTGCTGCATTTCTGACTGTGTGCTTTGCTTGGCTTTACTGTTACCATCCAAATGTAGACTGTTGAGTTTAACCCAAAGCTTTCTGTACCAATATTTTTGTTCTTAGTGATGACAGGCATGCAAAGGGAGTTCTGTTGGAAGAAAACTGTAGGGTTGGATTATAATGCTTATTTGTGTTTTCTGTGTGAAACGTTGACACGTGATGTTTCAAATCTTATTTCTGTTCTGATGTAACATTTTAAACTTAAACCATTCTTAACCTAATTACTACTTCAGCTTTAATACTTTTATTACTTTTTGCATAAAACTCATTTTAATTGGAGTAAAACTATTTCATGTTTTATGAAACACCTTCATTGAAAGATTTGGATATGTTCCACTTGGGTCCCTACAGACCCATCCAGTTTGAAAATACACTGTTTTATCCTCTCCTTAATTACAGTACTTGGAGCAACTCTCTGTTAACTGTTTTTAAGTTCCCCAGGATAATGAGTCTACCAGAAGTAGAGAGTATACTACAGAAAACTGCTCACCGGAGGAAGCTTGCTGTTGGTTAGCTACTTAACTTTTAATTTGGACTCTCCAGCAATTTGACTATGACTAGCCCTTAAGCTGATAAACCTGTTTGGTACTGACACATTGTATCAGTTTACGCGTGCATTTCACCTACCTGTAACTCTATGGTAGGGATAAAGATGGTGTTTCTATGGGGTTGTACTGTGGCATGAGTCACAAACCCTACCTGTGTTGGTCCTGTAAGCAGTGTCTGGTATTCCAAGTTCCTAGGTGAGTACAACAACCATGGAACACGGAATAACTTCAGCCAAAATAACTGTTGCCACTGCTTTTCCAGATCAGTCCCAAGTAAGAGAAAGTTATGCATAATTTATAAGTACTGCAACCAATCAGTAGTCTTTTAATAGTTCACATTCTCACGCCAATTTTGGCATAATAAAGATAACAATTAATTGTGAATTAAAATTCTGCAATACTTAACTTTTTTTTTTTGTCCATTTAGCATTTTCTCTCAAGTGAGAGAATGCCTGACTTAGAGAAAATGCCCAACTTTCACATTAATTTGCTGGAGTAAGACCCTAATTCTAGGAAGTGTTCATAGGATAAATACTGAAATATCTTTTTTAGGAATCTGGGAAACACTTTATATACGCTAATGGTTTCTGATCAATCCTAAAATGAATATAAAGGGACAGTTTTTCTAGGGCTTTCCTATGGCCACAGAACTGGTATAAGCACAGAAAGAAACTCTCTAAATCGTTGTCCTGTATGTAGATCTACAAAGGAAACCTGTATTTTTTTGTTTTGTTGTTGGGGTTTTTTTTGCTATTAAAGTGATCCTTTCTTACTTTTAATAGTTTTTCCCATTAGGAGAAATCTCTGTGACTCTTCCCCGCCAGCCTGCACACAATAACCAAAGCAGCATCTGCAGCAGTAGTTGAGGCTCACATATGTTTATAGAAAGAACAACATCCTGCCTTAGGCTGTGACTCGATTAGGCAACGGCGCTGGTGTGGCAGCGAGAGCTTGGCGTGTACCCTTCCTCTTGCTTGGGCAGGGACACGGCTCTGCCAAGAGGAGGGACTTGGTGGGCCTGCTGTTAGAGCAGTGCTGGCTGAAAGCTCTCTGCCAGCCTGCGTCACACGTCCAGTTTGCTGCCGTAATTTCTGGAAGCGGCTTCTCTGTCTTAGGTGTGGGTGAGTGTAGTTCACGGGTGCAAGGCACAGCTTTTTGTAAAGAAACTGCAGTGCTGTTTGCTGCTCCGCTGGCGTGCCCAGCTGGACAAAGATTTGCTGTTGAAGTTTTCTAGGTTATATTTGTTATGATTTTGGAAGAATGAACTTGTCAGATCGGCAGCTAATTGCATTTTTTAATTTAGTGATGAACATTCTTGGGGATCTATGATCAAGTTAATTTAATGAAAATTACCTATTTCAGCTCTTATGGGTATACTTTGTAGGTTTAAACATGAATCTGTGTAATCCCATTTAGGCATTCATAAAGCTTTGATGTCTGTATGCCCCTAGTGGAAAATACTGGCATATTTCGATATAATTTTGTGCTCAATTAACCTCACTATTGACTTACAGATGTACAATAGAGTTGCATCTCTTTGCCTTTTATTGTGGTTTAATATTTGTGTGTAGATTGCGGTTCCTGGGTCTGTAAATCTTTCTCATTAAGGTAATTTATTTTTAAAATTACTTAGTGCGTAGGCCTTGTACAGATAGCCTCATATGTATTTTTTTGTCACGCCTTTGTGTTTTCAATCATTCCCATTTTAACATTGCATCCCATGGCTTTAAACTGACTTTAAGTATGTCCTTGATTTCCTGGTGCGGAGCCACTGCCACGCTGGCCTCCGTTTCCTCGCAGAATTCCGTGGAGGCTTCAGTACATGGCATGACAAAATGTAAAACCATACTCATAGATCACCTTATAAATATTTATTCGTATAAATTCTTTAAAGAAATTAAATTACGTGTTCTATACAAAATAGGAGAGAGAGGCTTTTAGTGTCACTGGCTGCAAATTGAAGTCATTTGTCTAGAAGGGTCAGGTGCCACTTTGCGGTAAGGAATTTGTCTGAGATCCAAGAAAGGAAAGATTGATAGTACAAAGGGATTGATGAAACAGGCACTGCAATATGCATATGAAGTTACAGGTTAATTAGGAGGATTTAAACAAGAAAGTTCCTTTGTGTGGAGAAGTGTCGCGTGCCGTTGCTCTCGGAACGAGCTGTGCTGGCAGCCTTTTTGAACAGGCAGAGTTGATGTTCTGAGATGTTTCTGTGGAGTCGCGTGGTTGGGAGTGTCGGCGAGGTGGCAGATCACCCCCAGCACGTACGCTGCAGCTGATGAGCGCATCTGAGGCGATGGAGTCATTTGCATATAGATACACACACCATCTCTGCTCCTATCTTGTGCTTCGTTGTTGTGGATGTAAATGATAATGCTGGTTCTGATTCCTGTATCAGAGCAAAACCATTAATACTTCAGAGAGACAAGTTCTTCAGGCGTCTCAGGTGACGTGGCTATTTGTTACACTTTTTAATTGCAAGCAAGGTGCCTAAAGAAAAATCCTAAGTCTACAAACTATATAGCTTAGAAAATGGGAGCTGAGCAAGGAAGAAACATTGTTTTCTTGTTGATAGGAAAGCTGTTTTGAAAGAACAGACGCTGCAAACTGTTCCTTATTCCATTGAAGTTCCCCAGCCCTGGTACGTTTAGTGGAGAACGACAAGCTTCCGTACGCAGGCTCTTGCAGAAATTGAAACAGCACCATCTTTTGTAATCGTTATTCACATGACTGAAAAAGAATTTTAAATTTGACTTAAATTTAGCAAAGCCAAAATACTCTCTGTGCCCCTTGTGTCTCATTCTATACAAGCACAAAATGGTGCAAATCTTTCAGTAAGGCAGTAAGAAAAAGCTCAGCAAGCACTTCAGTGTTTATTATTGTAATAGTAAATCTCAGTCTGCTGAGATCTGTAAAACATACCTGCTGAGGGCAAGAATAGGCACAGGCATAAAGAACTGAGTTATATTTCTAAATACTGTAATTCTGATATTTTTGTCATGATACTCTTAGCTAAAATTTTGCATTCATATAGCTTCACCTTATTCTTAGCCCCAGAGACAGATCTTGGGGCACAGAGCAGCTCTTATCTTCTACAATCCATTTCTCACTGAATACAGAATATCTGAAATTTTTTTAAATAGGAGGAGAAAGACAAGTTTTATTTTCTCTTACTGCTAAGTGTGAGATAGAAAAGGCCTTAACAAATTGCAGCGTATTGCTTTTTACTGAAGATAAAAAATTGTTGAAGGGACAAGTATTTGAATTTCAGAATCTATTTCTACATTAAGGAAAGGCAGTTAGACACAATGAGGCACCTGGGAAATGTGATTGACATTAAAAACAATCCTATTTTGTTTTATGATATTCCTGTAATAATGAATCTTAGCTTCTTCTGTGGTTAGATACCCGTTTATTCACATAATTCTGAGTACAAAAGGAGCTGTAGAAAACATTCTAGGTAGTGGAAAAACAACACTGTCTTTTCTCGTTCACATTTTCTTTCACTTGGAGGAACTGGTTTTCATACTCGCAGCATTTTTCTCTTGTATTAATATGAGATCAGATAAGAGAAATTCTGTCAAGCAAATGAGTCAGGCTGAATATGTCCCCCAACACTGATACACGCTGTCAAAGTGGTGTCTCAGGCATAGTTCTAGTGCACTTTAACCTTCCTGCTTGAGTGGCAGCCCACCTCCCATCAGCCTTTCCACCAGAACAAGGAGAAAGAGGCTTCTGCTTTTTGAATAAATACAGCTTATTGCTGGTTTTCTTTACTGCAAGGATTTTTTAATTTATTTTTATTTTGTGCTTGATAAACGCCATGCCTGTTGAAAGTGAAATGTGAAAACTAAGTATGAATTCTTTGTTTTTCTCTTTTGTTTGTTTTGTTTTGGTTGTTTTGGGTTTGTTGTTTTTTTTTTCTTTTCTCTCTTTTTTTTTCTTTTTTTTTTTTTTTTTTTCTTCTTCCAGAAACCAAAGCAAAAGGACTGGCATCCTCCTGGAGGATTTATTTTAGGACTCTGGGCATTGATCATCATGGTTTTCTTCAAAACATATGGAATCAAGCACATGAAACATATCTTCTGAATTTGAGCAAGCACAACGATTGCATTGACTGCTACTCTGGATTCATTGGTGTCATCTGAGTTATCTGTGTATTATGGTTATAGTGAAAGACAGTGGTGAGATCTTGCTTCTGAAGGTTCTTCTGAAGTCATCATCTTCTTTTTCTGAAAATAATCTAACAAATGTTTTTAATATTAAGACTTTTTTACTGTGTCTTTATGAACATGCTTTAATACTTCTCTGTGGCATTTTTCTTTCGGGTTAAACTTAAAAGAGGAGGGACATAAACACAGTAACAGAATTTCTGAGGTTGATTGTGAATTGTAAATGGGCAAATTCTTTCTCCTTTACTCTTTACTTCGGAGTAAACCTTAGAAGTAGTCAACCTATCCCTAAAGAACTATTGTGCAGAATGTTATTTAAGATGTCATTTTATCCATAAAAACTTAAGCCCCTTTGCAGACTTTGGCATGACATATTGAAAGCTTTCTTTACAAAAATAAAAATACTTTAGAGTGTATTGATTTTATTTTTTTGTTCCCCTTGTTCTTTCTTCTTCCCTGTTAAACACAACCCTTGGATCAGTCCTTTTACCTTAGGCAGTTTTGAGTCTCAGATTCTGTGAGCTGGTGAAAGTGAAATAAAAATACATGATGACCTCACTGAATCCACTTCAAAAAAGGCCCCCAGAAAGTGAGACAAAAACTTCACCATATATGTTAGGAACCCTTTATAGGTGTTGTTTTTTCACCCCATGCAATATGCAGTTGGATACTTTTGAGATTTTCAGTGCACTGGATTTTTGAACAGAAGAAAATCAACTCTGGCATCAGGATGAAAAACATTATAAAATGTACTATTGTATTGCCTTGTTCTGAGCCCTTGGAGAATGAGCTTTATCACCTAAGTTTTGTAAATCCTGTTTTGACATTGCTTTGCTCTTCTTGGACGTGTACTGATGAATGTATGGTAAAAGGTTTTTGTTTGTATTATATACAAATGATACTAGTGAAGAGCAAAGCAAATCTGTGCATGTATAGAAGCAAGTCTGTCAGCAAGGAGAAGCTTTTGCAATATGCTTTTGGAACCTGTTCTCTGGCTTAATTATAATAAAGCTTATATGATGCATACATGGTGTAAATTCTAGATGTGTATCCCTAAAAGTTACCTGGAATTACTTGTAATCACACATAATATCAGAGCCAATATATTTTTCTTAGAATGTGGTATTGAGCATTTTCACACTGCACAGAACATACATATCTGAGTGAACAAATGTTTTCTGTTGTCCTTTTTTCTTCTCTTTCAGATTGATTGTGGCATCACAGCCTTGGGTTAAGAGTAGTGAACTTGTCAGAGCTGTGTGTAAGCATTGACTAGGAGGGCTACAGAGAAGGCAGCCACTGAGGCTTCCAGCTGTTCCTGAGGGCTGATGCCAGAGAACAATCAAAACAGCAGCATAGTACATCTTGTGAGTATTAAAACCTTATATTTTTCTCCATACATCATCTTGGCTTGGAGAGGATAAAAGTACAGAATGATCTATTATCAGGAGGTAAACATTTGTCTGCTCCACCACCTCTTTGTTGAGCTTTTTGGTGAACAGGAGGACTAGGAATTAATCTGTATTTAAATCATAAGCATTCCTGCACCACTGTCCTTTTAGTTCAGCAAAGTGATGTTCTGTGCTAAATAATAGTAGAGATTTCTCCCCAGTTTGCTGATGAGAAGGTTTTTTTATAACTGATGTACAGGTATCCCCTGCCAACAGCAGTGCATCTTACTGGGGAAGATGACAGCTGTGTTTGCTGAAAATGCCTCCCTTGAAGAGGGAGGAGTTGAACAGGTCTCAGCAGCATTCCCAGGGCTGGATCTCTGGAGCTATTAACAATGTGTTGGGTTTAGTTTTTTCTGGCTAGTGCTCCCCATAAGCAATGACTTCATATCCAAAATCTGATGCAATGGTGACTTTTCTTAAAATCAGAAAACCTTCCCACCCCACCCTCCATACCCGAGCTATTTCTCATGCAACAATCAACTAAGAGCTGTTGTAGTGACTGTACAGAAATGCAGAGGGACACTATAAAAAGGTGTAGACATTGTAGAAATTAGTCCTACAGAATATTTTAGAGGATTTGATTTTTTAAATCCAGACTTTGATACTATCTTTCAATTGTAATGAATATTTTTAATCAAATACTTATTTTATAGGCAAGTTTTGTGATACTTTAAGAAGTGGCTAAAGTGAGGTTGATAGAGCTTTGTGCCTTGCTTCAGTTGCAGTTACTCTATAATTACTTGCAATTACTTATTCAGACTCTTCAGGCTGTATTAAATTTTTCTTTCTCCCTTTTTCAGCCACTTTTTGCAGGAAGTGATAGATGGAAACATCTACACAACTCAGCTCAATTTTTCAAGTAACAGAAGATACCAAAGATCCTGTCTTTTAAAAAACTTATCTGCTTGGGGAAAAGGATGCAATTAGGTGGGTTATTAAAATGCAATTTATGAATAGAAGCACTCAGTAAGTGTGCCTGTGAAGGTTATTAAAATGAAGTGAGAACAACAATTTGATGACTGGAATGCAGCAGACTATGCTTCAGGCATTTCTAACATTTTTATATGCACAAAGTGAGGAGTTGAAATAGATGATTCTCAGAGTCACCGTAAAGTTGCCTGTGGTACACTTAGGAGACAGTATTTTCTATACTGTGATAACTTTTATTCCTTGACTAGTTCTGAAAGCACGCATAGAAATGTCACAGAATTGTCTGTAAATGTGTTTTGTATATTTATTTATTTACTTAAAGTTAGTATGGTTTTCATTTTCGCTGGGAGCCCTTCAGACTCAGTTCGGGATTTGGGCCCTGGGAACCAGCCAGGTCATTCCCACTCACAAACCATTTCTGTTTTGCAGGCTGGACACTGTGCCTGTGCAGTACAGGTGCTTCCTCCATTGTGCACAGATGAGCTTTCTCATGGAAGGGGGGGAAAACGACCCAGATGGCAGTTTCTTGATGCCTGGAAACTTGAGAGCAGAATTATATTTCAGGATTTTGTGAGTCTACCTGAATAGGTCTGTGAACCAAGCATGGCCATGCTTGCAAAATTTGGTACATTCACATCTGCACCCTGTAGTGTGTAACTGAATTGACAGGTCTTGCAGTGGAATACTTGGGTAATGTAAAATAGAAGTTGTTTCATTTTCAGTTTTTCAGCTCTCTTTCAGGATCCCATTGAAATGCATTACTGTTACTGAACTGAAGAAAGGGTAAGTCAACAGGAGGGTTATATTCACATACACACACACACTCTCTCGTGTCTCTGCACTTCTTTTGATTTCTGAACTGTGGATGAAATGCTCTATACTTTTGAGAATGCTGTTTTGTATGACTATGCCCAAATGTTTACACAAATGTATGACTAAGCTGCACTCCCATAACTGACTGAAAAGTGAAATTCTCACAAAAATCAGTGGAGAAAGAAGCCTGAGCAGTGATGAGATAATCAGCATTTCATTGGTCTATACCAGCTGAATCTTTTTTGTATTTATGTGATTGTCACCATGAAATGCTATCTTCTTGGCATAAGCAATGATCACAGACAGTTCAGAAGTATCTTGACAAATATCATGAGCAATAGTGTATCTCTTCTGGAAAGCTGGCTTCCTCCCTCCCACTCCACCATAAAAGCTTCTCTGTTACTGATTACAGAAAAGCAAATGTAATCTGGTTCTAATTCTGTTGCCGAGTGTCTGCAAATTGAGCCAGTTTCCATCTCTTGTTTCAGCAGTCAGGGATTTCCATTCTCTAGTACCACATCCATGAAACATACTGGAAGTGAATGGATCTCATGGTCTAACGTGCCTTTGGATGGGCATCGCTGTGTGCTAAAGCAGGACTGAGTTGCACCTAGTACTAGGTCAGTCACTTGTGAAGGAGCAAAGACCAGATTCAGCTGTGAATTTGTCTGGGGTGGAGGAGATTTGTAAAGCAATAAGGACATAGAGGTGTTGTGATGTATTCCTGTAAGAGAGCTGAAGGACTAACTGTCCCACTGAGGAAGCCAAGAAAATCTGCAGCCCTGGCAATCCTGTCATGTCATTCGAGGGTTTTTTTTAAGATTGAGAGCTGCTTTTTTCTCTTCTCTGATGAATGTTTAGAGGGAAGGAATAAAAAGAAGTTTCTGGTCTGAAGACTTCCTAAATCTGAGCTAATTACCCCTCCAATATAGATGGGGAAATGAGATGCTGCCAGTTGCTGGTAAAGGGTTAGGTTTCATCCAGTATTTTGTTGTGTTGTGTGCTGAAAAGCTCCTCTAAGTTCAGGATCATTTGGACTTGAAAAAAATAAAGTGGGAGGCAGTTCACCAAGTGGGAATCATGCATTTCACTGAACCTGTGGCATTTGGAGAGAAGGCAACCTTTGTATATGGTACAATCTGGGGACAGAGATTGGGGGCGACAGCAAACTCAGTGTCCCTGGGTACAGATCTTCCAGCTCTGTCTGTGTCACAGAGCTGTGTGTGACCTGGTAGAATTTTATCACGTTTCCAGACTAATTCACCTTTGGACTGAGGACAAGCATAAAATATTTCACCCAAGAGGCTAATCTATCCATAAAGTTATGAACTACAGAAAATAGCAGTGTATATAATCAAAGTGTCTTCTCAACCATTTAGCTCTATTCCCCTGGAATATGAAGATCAAAGCCAGACAGGAGCTGACAGAGTGGAAATCTGTGGCTCAGCAGCAGCGGCTGTCTGCAGAAGTCTCTTTTCAATATTTTACAAATCTATCATGTGTGCCACAAAAGCTCTTCTCAACCATCACTTCAGCACTTCTGTACAATAATAAGCATAATAGATTTTGCATTTTTTAAGTGAAGAAAGGCAAATTAAATAAAAAACCAAAACAACAGAAAGCAACAAAAAAATGGAAAAATGTTTTTCTCCTGGAAGATAATATCCTCTGTTGTCTGCACTCTGCTGTTATTTCCACTTTCCCTCTTTCTGTGAACTTTTACAAATAATATGCTGTAGGGAAATGCATCTTGAAAGCATTGGTGCTTTACAATGAAAACTTGTATAGGCTGCATAACATATTCTGAAATCAGCATTTCATAGTGCTAATTTCACTTGCAAGTTCTTAAAATGAGTTACTTTTTTCTCCCTTAATGAGGATTTCTGCCTGATTTAGTGATTAAATTGATAGTGTTTAAGGTTTCAGTTCAAAGTTTACAAAGATGTACATCTGTTAATGTTTGATCGTGCCATGTCTTCTTCCCCGTGCCAGTTTTGGGTTTAACCTTTTTGTTTGGTTTTAATGTATAAGCCCTGGCCAAAACAGAGCCACTTCTGCTGCTCTGGCCAACAGGCTTAACTGACAGGTGAGTTGTATCAACAATGGCTATTTTGGCAGCATTGTTTACAGCAATCCATTGAATGAAGTGAGCTATACCAGGAACAGACTGGCTCCATGAGAGCAGTGCTGGCAAAGCTCTACCACAGATGCTGTTCCTCATGAAGTGATTTTTTTTCTTCCACTGCTGACCACTACATAGCTTTGGTGACACAGCTCTGTTGCGAGCAGGCCACCGGGCTGTGGTTTACTTGGGAGATTCGTGGCATGTCATACTGGTCCCTACGTCAAAGTTGACTAAATTGAAATAGCAAATGCATTTTCTTTCTTGCCTGCAACAGGACTTACTGGAATAATGCTATCATATCTTAAATGCTTGACTAGGCCCACTGGTTCTGTGTGTAGCGGACATTGTAAGCTTAGGCTCTGTTGCTTCTTTATATCCAGTTCTAGTTTAATGGTCCTTATTTCCTTTCTCAAATGCTTCAGTGTTTACCAGTGAGGAGCATCACCAAGCATTGCATACCGCTTTTTGGTTTTTTGTTACTTTTTCTGTACTCGTTTTCCTGTCCAGTTCAAGTTTGTAGCTCAAAATATTACAGCTAAAGCTGTGATGATTTTAGAGTTCCATCACTTCCCTTGGTCTTTATAATGCAGGTAGAATGGCAGATAGGGCCAGCAGTGTAACACCGCAGTGTGTGTTTGTATTTCGTACAGTTCTTTTTATGTGCCTTTCTTTTGCATTTTTTTTTATGGGGTGTGTGTGTATATAGTTTTTCTGCATTTGCTTTGTTGCTCATTTCTGTATAGCTGCTTCTTCTCTGCAGTATCATTTGCAATGGAGTGACAAGGATTAGCTTTTTAGTGTTTCGTGTAATGCTCATCTACAGATGTATAGCCATATTTAAACATAAAAATGTGGTAGTGGAAAATATTCCAATTTTGTCCAACACAAATGAACAGCCTCACTGACTACCAGTAACCTCTTTCAGTGTTGGCTTTGTGTGCAGCTTGGTTGCAGCAAGGGTGTGATGTAAGGAAGCATATCCTCATAGGTTATAAATCTCACTTCTTTAGCCTTTTTTGTTAAAACATAAGTCGAACCTAAGCTCTTGCCTTAAACTTAGCCGCACCAAATGGCTCCCTTCAGAATTGCCTTCTTGAACAGGCTGGCATCATGCTGTATGCTGGGATGCTAACAGGCTCCAGCTGCCCTGATAGCCAAAGTGAAGTCAGCAAACTCTTAAAACCTTACACCTTGCTAAATGGGCATTACCCTCCCTTATCATCTTCCCCATTGTTCAGGAAATATCTAGTGTCCTACTGATGTTATCTTAACAGCTGCATTGTGTGAAGAAGCTGGCAGGTGGAAATATCAGTAGGCATCTCATAAACCTGTTCTGAGAAACAAATTATTCAGATGACTTTGGCCATGAAACAGGGTCCAGTCTTGCTCTCCATCTGAGCTAGATGCTCTGACGTTGCTTTCAGTAAAATGAGAATGCAGTGCTGTTGTTAGATCTTGTGGCTGCCTGATGCAATGTGAGTGTGGCAAGACTAACTGGGCTGTAGTACACAAGTTGATGTTCACTGGATGCAGTATTTTTGTAAAATATTTTTTATTTATCTTTTTATATAGACAGTCTAGTTCCTGTATCCGGTGTCTAGGAGGGACCGATGGTAGATGCCAAGGAAAGAGTACAGAAAAGCACAGTCTATATTGTGACATTTCCCTGTGGATTTCTGCGTGTAACCTTTAGCTGCTGGTGTATCCTCTTAGCCTTATTCTCCCATGTTCAAATAGGTTCCATAGGTGAGGATTTTCTGTTTATCCCATGGTACCATGGCTTCTTTGAAATCTGTTTTAAGAGACACCTTTCAAAACTAGCTGTGGAACTCCTAAGTGGATTCAACACCTGGATCTTTGTGTCCAGTGGCTTCAGAAAACTTTTCAGAACTCTGAACAGATCTGCAAGGCATGACATCTCTTATAAAAGCTGCATTCTAAACAACGTAACTTCTTTATAACTGCTAATTCTTTGTTAACAGTTTTCCATTTGTTTGTTGGAGTTGCTGGGGTTACTTGCCTGTAGTTTCCTGTCTTCTCTGTCTCTGTGACAACTCCTGATCAAAGTGGTTCACTGCTCCCCAGTGAACAAGGCCACTCTATGTTGATTGTCTGCTGGGTTGTTTCTTCTGGCTTGGTCTGATGTTCAATGACAGACAACACAAAGAAATGTCTCCCTTTTCTGTGTCAGTGCAGGTGTCCTGTGACAGCTGTCTGCTCTCTTGCTGGCACTGCTGTGAGGGTGCCACGTGCTGGTTCTCGGCCTGTTCCCTCCCACACGTCTGTGTTTGCCATGGAGCTTGTTCCACAGTCAGCTGTGACAGAAGTCACCATCTTTACTTCCACTGTGATACTGAAATTCCATCCACGTGGTGGTCAAAGGGCATCATTTGACATTTCACGTTTTGTTGTAGTTTTCAGTGTAGAAAACATTTAACAGTCTAGTGGTTTTAACGGTATTTAGCATAAGCAGAGACATTTTGTAAAGCAGCCTTTGAGTTTTGTACTTTTCTGCTTCAGTATGGAGAAATTTCTCACCACTTTAGCCTCTTGCCCTTTCATATTTCCTAGTTTTCTTTAAAGGAGATTGTCTTTTTTTGTCTTTCTTTTTTTTTTTTTTAATTTTTCCCCTTAAAAATTGGGATATGCAAGGTGTGCTTTTGCAGCAGGCAGCTGGAAACTCAACGCAATCGCTATTAAATGATGTACGAGGAAAGGGGAAGTACCAATACCTCTAAGGTTTCTGTACTTCTCTTTTGCACTACATTTTGCTGTCTTACAAGTATTCTTTCACTGATTAACTATTTCTTTCCTTATGTTTTTTGTATCCCTAAGCTATGTTTTCAATTTAATTAGAAATTGCCTCTCCTTGCATCAAATAAAATAATTAGCTTTCATTAGAGGTGATTATTAGAATTTTTTGAAGAGGTTTTTGTGGCACGTGTGATCAGATTGTAGACTATTGAAAATTCTGCAGGACGACCATGGCTGCTGAGCCAGAACTTTCCACTGTCAGCTCCAGCCTGACTGATCTTCATATTCCAGGGGAATGCTCCTAGACAGGACAAACCATGTTTTAGCCAGAAAGCTAAAGAGTAAGGTCATCCCACCCGCAATGTTTTTCCAGCTATTTTCAGCTTATTGTATCCTTGCCTCCTTAAGAGTTATTTTAGGTAAAAATCACTTTCCTATGAAGTCTGCCTTACAAATGCTGCAGGACAACACCCAGGTAAGCACTTCCTGCAGAATTTTATCAATTTATGCTCCTGTTCATGTGTACATATGTAGTATGTGAAACTGCAAGTGTGTGTTCTACTGGTTAGAGCCAGGGGTAACTGTCAGCAGACCCGAATCTCTTAGATCTAGTTCTAAGGCTGGAACTTGGTCTTAGTAAGTTTCTTAACCTCCCCTTTCCTCAGTTTCCTCATTCAGGAATAAACAGTATTAAGTTATCTTCCCGAGGTGCTTTAACACCGGATGGAAGGTTTTCTTGAAGGGTATCATGTTTCTGCTTTGTATCATGATGCTGTTAGTTGGGCATCTTGCAACCACTGTGCCAAAAGAACAGCAAGCTGTGGTTGTGTTCTGTCCTTAGTTGTGGAGAGATTTTCTTTATCATTCTCAAATCCAGTTGCACATATCACAGCCTAAGAGCTGCGGTGCTTTGAGATGAAAAATCGCTACTCTGATGAAGCCAAACATAAAAGCTTAAGGTATGCAAGGAGTTCAGAGCTAAAGTAACATAGATCTTAAAATTGCTGATGTCTGTAAACACTGTTGTGCAACAGTTTTTAATATGTGAAATGATGTGTGCTGAAGATCACGAATTGATCAAATTATAGTGAAGAATGCAGGATGACAGCATAAACCAGAGAATGGCAGCAGTGCCTACTTATCTCTGGTCTGACAGCATTTTCCATCATAAATCTCTTCGGTTTATACCAGGCCATAAAACCTTCCTTCAGGAGGCAATGTAGCAGGATATGGGGTAGTTCAAAAATTGTGCTTTTATAGAAAAATGCATCAGTAATTTGTAAATTAAAATTATTTACATTTATTTTGCCCTCTTGTAGCTCGTGCTTTTTGCACTGGATTTATATTCCATATAAATCTGTGTGATCAATCCTATTTAAAACTTGCTGCCTCTGTGGCTCCATCAAACTCCTTTTGCAGTGAGTTTGATATATACAGATGTGAATCACTCTTAGAAAATACTCCCTCACACTTCTTGCAATGAGATTGGGTAACATGCTGAACTTCAGAGGAGGTTGATGAAACTAAAATATGTTTGGGGTTTGTTTTGTTTAAGAGACTGGATGTGTGTAAGGGCAACAGGAACATGCAGTTGTTAATAACAGAAACTGAAGGAATATTTACAATCCCTAGCCTGTCACTGTTAGAAGTCAGGAGATGTAGTGTCAGCGTATCCCATGTTTCTTCTTCACATTGTTAATGCTTCGGTTGATCTACTAGGTATTGACCAGTCTTGCAGACAGGATAAAAGCATGAGGAGCACAACGGAATCTGGCAAGTCCCCATGTTTCTACTGAATACTAAAAGTAGACCAGTATAATCTGTTTAAAATGATATGTTTTTAACAGTATGTCCTGGTTTGAATTATAGCAGAAATAATTCTGTTCAGTGATTTAAGCTGTGACATATAACTAAACATTTAGAATACACATCCTGCAGCCTCTGATTAATGGAAAAAACTAAGAGCTCTATTTCAGAATGGCAAGATCTTTTTATTATTACATCATTAATAAAATAACAAAAGGATGGTAGCATCAAAGGACCTACTGTGATTTGTACCATCTCGTGCAGTCACATTAGAAATGATCTGTAAATCAATTTGATAGAGTTCATCAATTTGAGCAATATATGCTGGATCCACGCCCCAGTACACATGCTGAAAGGGATGTTCAAATGACCATTCGTTCAAAACACATTCTGTTTTTTGTAGCTGTTTTGTAGAACGATCTGTGAAATCAGGTGGAAGGAATAAAACACAGTCAGTGGAAGAGGGAGAGTTAAACACCAGCTGACAAGAGACAGGTTACAGGCAGTTGGCAATAGGAGAGCTTTGCAGTCAGTTTGGATGCTGAGAGGTGCGTACCAAGAAGTACACCAGAAGAAAGCTTTTAAGGCAAATCAGGTTATAGTGGGGAGGGTTGAAGCAAGGAGAGTGGCTCTCGGGAGGCCTGCTCTCAGGTCCAGGCAGTGTCCCAGGGCTAACAGCACTGTTTTGCCCCTGACAGGGCAGTTCACTTTGTCCCCAAAGAATCGGGGTATCTGTAGGACAGCAGCAACTATTGCTATCCAGTTTTGAAAGAGGAAGACCGTGGGTTATAGGTGGGTTTAAATGCTAGTGAGCTTGGTCCCAGTTCTATGTATCACCTCTGAGGTTCAGCTTCTTGGATTTAGATGTTTTAAGGTAGTATCTTTGTTCTAGCCTTAGTATTTGTCTAATGAGAGACACCTTCCATCACCTGAGGTATAATGATTCATGCAATAGTTACTTCTGTTGATTAATTCCAAGGAATAAGAGATGTAATATTTGCAAAGCAAAAGGAAAAATAATACTGTAACTGAAATCTTCTTTATTCACAAGCCAAATATACCCCAGTAATTGACACTGTGAGGTTCCATATACAGCACTAGCACTGTCTGTCCCCTCGGTTCCCAGGAAGCCACCATGCACTTCAGAAAAAACCTGCCAAGGTTGCTTTTTTTCAGGGGGACGTTTTGTACTGGGGGATCTCTTCACACCCCAACTTCAATGCAATCCAGGATCTCCGAGATCAGTGATGATCTTGGAACAGTGGAATGCAGACATTTTTGCAGGTACAGTGTTGTAACCTTTTTGGCTAGTATGGCTGGTGTGTAGTACCTGGCAGTTTAACCTCCTGATTTCAGAAATTTGGTCATGTTGTTTTGAGCGGTTGTTGCTGGGTTTGTAGCCTGTTGCCTTGGGAGGGTTGCTCCTTCAGCCTCTTGCAGGACTACAAGAGGCAAAACAGAACATAACCCCTCCAGCCTTAGCCTGCTCTCTTCACTGCTGAAAAGCACGCTGCTACAGCCAGTGAGTTTGTTGGATAAACTTTGCCCTCCTTCCTTCCACCCCTGATTAAAAAACGCAGCTCGACAGCAGAGCAGCAAACGCACATTAATATCAAACAGAATTTTCACTACTGTTTTCATATTAACATGAGATGTCAGAATGTAAAGTTCACTAGATCTGCACATGGGACCATTCTTGCTGTTAAAGGCTTTAGGCTGGAACAGAGCCCCAAATTTTTAAAAGAAATGCAACATTTCCAGATCAAATATTAATTACATGCTATATAGAATCATATATTTTCAAACAAATTTTATATATAAAAAAAAAAGCTAGGCCTTTCAAACCATCAGCAATATTAATTTTGGATTTGAAAGATTATGAAAGATAAACAACCACATAACTGTGAATTAGAAAAATACTGGCCTAGGTTGCATAAAAACCTCCATTAAATAAATACTGTAAGTTTTCACTATGAAAATTCAGTGGCATTGTACTTTTAAAAACCCATAATGAATTAATCATCCGTTAATGATACTCGAGTTGTTTTTCACAAATCACATAGACATACAGGAAGTCAGACGGCCAAGAAAGGCTACATACTGGATTAATACAGGGTTCGACAAAAAGTACTCTTGATGTGCTCTGCTCCTTCATCGTAACTTCCTGCCGGTCGCTGCAGTTACCAGCTACAAATCCTGTTCCCCTTCTCCTCTAGGTTGCCTTCCTGTCCCCGAAGGTCTGACACCCTGAAGGCCGGTACAGTACGTGACCGTGATTGCCGTCCTGTGCCTCCGTCCCTCAGACCACTGGTTTGGTCTGGGGGTGATTTACAGTGAGTGGTTCTGGTTTCCAGTCTGGTTGGAAGAAGTGAATATTGAATGTCCGCGCCCAGTTCTCAAACACTCGTTTCTCTGTGATGAAGCGATGGTGGCTGCCCTTCCGCCCCCGCTCGTGGGAAATGTACATTGTGCACTCATCAGGTCCCAAGGGTTCATAGTAATGATAAGGTACTGAAAGATGATTAGGATCCCTGGGGAAGAAACAAAAATAGATGGAAGCCCGAGATGTTCTGTTTTACTGATTGAAAAGATGCTATCTTTAGTAAGCTGATAGGCTCGAGCCCACTTTTTCTCCCAGATGAACCAAATTTGTAGGTAGCTGTATTTTTCTTGCATATTTAATATATCAGAATGGGTCAGAGGTGTTTTCTTTGCTCTTTCTATTGCTCTCCTGTAATCCTCTCCTCCCAGTTAAATAAAGGACAGCAGTAGCTCAAAAACAAGGGATAGTGCTGCAGGGCTGTGTTACTACTCTGAAATTTAAAGCAAACTGCTTAAAAGAGATTTGTATCTAGATTGTGATTTGTAAAAAGCCTTGCAGAGGTATTTACTGAACTGAGGAAAGAAAGAGAAGGGAAAGATAGAGGGGAGGTGGTTATCTGTGTCACATCAGCTCAGTGAACGTTCCCAGCATGGTGCACGAGGTTCTGAGTGCACAACTTCAATGAGTGTATCTGTGTGCCAGGTCAGTGATAGTCTGCTCTTGCTGGGTTTAGAATCAAACAACAGATGCACAAATGCATTCTTTTTGATTTTACAGTGGCAGCTTTCATGTATCTAAGCCCAAAATTAAAACTGTTTGCCCATAGTATCCTTCTGACCTTGTGAGCCCAGTGGCATTAACCAGCAGGAGTACTCATGTGGTGACACGTAGGATATGCCAAAGACCAATTAATTAGATATTTAGCATAAAGCTCATTTTAGCATTTCTTGCCCCCCCCTACCCCACCTCCCCACCACACTCCCCCCTCCGCCACCATACGTCGCTATTACAATAGTACAATGTATAGTCTCTGT
>WTSP01014507.1:0-10713 GCA_025331215.1 Actenoides lindsayi | reverse complement strand
CAGGAGGGGGACCCAGTTGGGCACACGTAGGATATGCCAAAAGCCAATTTATTGGATATTTAGCCAAAAGCTCATTTTTGCAGTTCTTGCCCCCCCTTACCCCCCCCCCCCCCCCATTACATTCTGTGAAAGGCACATTTGTATTACGTTAAGCCAGAGTGAATCATTCACCTTTTGTCTTATTTTGTACCCATTATGTTTTTACTTTGGGCACAGGCACTTCGGGCTGACAAGAACCCATACAAGCCTCTCTACCATAAATTCAAAGAGAAATACCTGTCCCAGACAGATTTACCTAATTGTCCCAGTGTCCGTGGTTGCTACCAACAAACTAGTGGCAGGAAATTTAATCCAAATACTGCATTTTAGCGAAGCCTTGGAACTGCTCTATGTTGAAGCCTGAACTGAACAGGACCCTAATACAGAGCAAGAAATCTCATGCAGATTCAGTGCTGTCAGCTCTAATACAGAGGAGATTATTCTCCTTTTGAAGGGCTAATAGTTAAGATCACTTTCAATGGAATGCATCCACAATCTGTCAGTATTCTGCCCTGGTCATTATTTTTACTGTGTAATTCTGTCACCTACACAATTCTCTAATTTTTCTTACTTTACCATTATCCATATTGTGTATGCAGTGGTAATGTATGATATTGCTGCTGCTTTCCAGTTATACCTTAGATTAACGCTTTAATTCAATCAATCTAGCTTCCTGCTAACACAACACGGTGATCAATCTTACAAGACCCAGAATAGCAATAAAATTACATTTCTAGAATAAGATGGATTCTAAATTTACTGTATATATTCTCCCTGGAAAACAGAAGAGTGAAAAGAAATCTTGCAGTACCTCACCTACAGAAAGCATATCTGTAATGTAAAAAATACCCTTTGTATAGAAATGTAATTCTTTCTGTTTAACTACAACTAGTAGGTCTCAAACTTCAATTAATTTTTCACGTTTTTTTTTTGATACATTGGACTTCTCATTATAATCTCTGAAATGAATCATTTGTATGGTTACTGTAAATCTAAAGGATACATTTTAATGTAATTTTTTTTTTTCTACTAAACAAATAGGCCTCTGCCTCTCATTTAGACTGCTCTTCCTTTCTGCACTGAAGCTAAATTTTACTCTTGTATTCTCAAGGGTAAACCTGTATTGCTGGGTGTAAATTTACTGCTTTAAAGACATGATTAGGAAAGTTGAAATCGTATTTCCAACAGATTGAACAAATGGAGTAATAGTGGAAACAAGTTAACTGCTGAGGGCCCAGTTCTGCAAAGGGGGCCTAGAGCTTCTGGCCCCAGTAGCTCAGGGTGGGTTTGGTTGGGATCCTCCCTTCGTCGCTGTACCCCATGCCTTTTTTTCTTTATGAAGGCAGAACGTGAACTGGAAGAGCAAAAAGCAGTAAAGAATTGCTGTGTGTTTCTTCCCTGTTCCTTTGCTCTGTGCTGAAATCAGCCCTGGATGATGGGGATAACTAGAATCAGATTTCTCATGAAGGATCTATAGGAATGCTGCTCTGATTTATTTTTTTTATTATTTTTTTTTCTTTGTACAAAACCCAAAGTGTACAGGTACAGGGGGCAGGTGGGTCAGATGGAGAGAGGAAGGAGAGATGCCTTGACAGTGGTCCTCCTGTTTCTCCCTCGCTGATACTTCAGTGTCTACCTAGGGTTCCACTCTTCTGTTGCCTCTTTGAAGCAACATTGTAAAGCCTGTACCTCCCCGTAAGTGCTGTATCTCTGATCAGTATTCTACCAGGGACTACTTTAGCAATGGTTTTCCCTTTTGAAGACAGGGATTCTACGTTACATCAAAGGCTCTGAGGCTAACACCGGAGTATCCTAGGTGTACAGCTCCAGGCTGCAACAGGTCACTCTCTGTTTTGTGCAGCATCCCATCAGAAACAGTCTGGCAATCTGCACTGGGCCTGGCGGGTGAGAGAGGCAGAGGAGAGCAGGTCAGGCATCCCCTGATGGGGATTGGCAAGGCTTGTATGCAGGTATACTGGCTCAACTGGAGCTGAATTCAATGCAAAAAGGAAAATGCTGGTGGCTTTACATCTCTGCAAGCTGGTTGACGCTTTGAGGCTAAACTCCAAATGTTCTATTGTGGATTTAGGAACTCTGAAAAGCAGTTAGATACCTAGGACATTTTGTCTGAAGTCTGTCTTCTTTCATGGGAGTTCTGGATTCCCCTAGGTTGCATACTAGCAAGGCTTGGATTTGAACTCTGGCTCAAGTAACTACACCATAACCCAAATTAACTGTGCTGTGTTATCTTCTAACTCTGCAATTAGCTTGTGTCACCAGCAAATGAAATGCATGAGTAATTTCTATACGGAAATTGCTTGCCACCTCATTTATTAACATTAAAACAGATGCTGTTTTATAGCTGACTGATACTGGACATTAATCAGTATTTTGTCAGGCTTTGCATGCATATTAATATCACAGCTGGGAGAAAGCTAGGAAAGTTCCTCTGTAAAATATACTGTCCTTCCTGCCTAATGGCCTGCCAGCACAGCCACCATGGAAGTGCTTGTACCCACTGTCAGTCAGCTAACGTTTGCCACTTCAGCGCACATTTTCCCACAGATGGTCTCCACCCACAGTGAAAGCTGAAAATGCAGCAAATGGTGTCTCAGAAGAAGCAAGACAGAAGAGCAAGGCCATCCCCGTATCACATCCCGACCAACCTCTTCCTTTACAAATAAGAGCCATTATAAATCAACCTACTAAAACTGTATGTACTCACACGCTTTGTAAGATAATTCATGTTTTGAAGGGTGAATAAAGTGTCATAACCACACTGAGTGATGAGTGAGGTGCTGTGCCAGGACTGCAGATTTATGGGTAATATTTTACCTTCTATTCCCAGGACCCCATTTCCTTGACCTCCATACTAGCCCTGTTTTCCAATCCATGTATGCATTTCGTTAATAAATTATTAAGGCAATGAGGTGAGATTCAGGCATATGGACCACGCCGCTCTCCTGCACAGTTTACAATCCTGTGATCTCCCCTTCTTCCATCAAGCCCCTCATAAGTATGTAACTAGCAACAACTGCTTCTTTATACCTGATTTAAAGCAACATAAAGTGGAGAGGGGGAGGTAAGAAAGTACTAGATTTAAAAGCTGTACTCAAAGGAATAAATTAAAGGATTTCATATGCCAATTTTCAGGCAAATTATCACAGATGGGAAATGGTCTGATAGTCAAAGGAGGATTCTTATAGGAAAATGATCAGGCTCTGTAATTGGAGCAAAAATTATTCATATTACTTAAAATAAGGCTCAGAATTAAGCTTTAAGTTTCTGTGACTTCCAGAAGGCCCATGAAGAGTAGAGAGGTTAAAGAGAGCTCTTCTCACTCAGACCTTGAGTTTTGCTTGTATGCGTAAGCGTATGGGCAAGGAACTGATCCTCTGGTAAGGAGGGGTTGGAGTTGCTGGGGTTTGTCTGTGCCCTTCTCCGTGTCTCTGCGCAGCCATGGAGAGAGGCAGCAGCAGGGCCGTGCCCTTAGGAACCGGGGTGCTATCCTCTGCCTGCTGATGGAGGGAGGCAAGAGGAAAATCCCCGATGAGTCCCTGTTGCAGCGAGTCCTCTGCATCCAGCAGGCTGCCAAAGGGAGCTCGGAGGGAAATGTTTCCCATCTGGGGTGTTAGTTCACTCCTCCAAAGGCTAGGATTGGATCCCTGGTGCTGGGAAGAAATACAACAAGACAGCTTCTCTTTCTTGTGACAAAAGAGTGAGAGGTGCACACACTCTGCAAGCTCCTTGCAAGGTGCACAGAAGCACAAGCTTTCATCTTGCTCTAGAAAGCACGAATACAAGAGTGGTACTGGGGCCATTAACCCTTACTGCAGCATAAATCTGGAGCAAAGGAAAGGGATCTACCATTACCTGCAGCTTTGCTGTAAAGTACTAGGAACTTGTAATAATCAGGTCACCAATTCTAGTTCAGCTGTAAAAATCAACGTCCACCAAAAGTAAATAGAAATGAATCTGAAACATGTTGTTGCAATTAATAGTGACAAACCTCTCGGTCTGTATCTCAGACTCCTTCACTAGACTGTTTTTCCTGCACAGGTGGGAAGCAATTTGGTTAATGATCTTAAACTAATAATTTGTAGCAGAATCAACAGGATGATGTTCACGATGCCTTTGAGATGTCCTTCACATTGCAGATGTGATATACTGATATAGTTCCATGACAGTGATCACCCACACTCATTACTTACTCTACAAATTAGTACTTAAAAGCTAATGGGTACCTGCCGAAGTTGTAAATTTGATATTAACTCTAAATAAAAATAAGAGTTGTTGTTGTGGGTTTTTTTAATCTTAGTGATTCTTTTGTTCCACAGCAACTGAAGTACCTAAACTGTCTTGCACACACGGGAGAGGTAGGGTGGGGGTGGCTTTGGTTTTGTTGTGTTATTTGTTTTTTTTAATGATACTACTTCATCTGACTGAAAACCAGGAAATACGGTTTAAATTTACAGAAAATTTCTTTTCTTTCTTTCTTTCTTTCTGCTATTCTATTTTGTTGTCTTACTTCTTTGAAAGGAAGCACTGTTTAACTGCTTAGTAAGTGACTGAAGAACAAACGAAGAAGGTTAACTGTATTTTTGGCAAGAAGTTCCTTTCATAGATCTTTTTCTAGGAGTGGCAGCTACAGTTTTCCCCTTCATCATCTGGGGAATAAACCTGAAGTAAAGACATTTTATATTCTTTTGATTAAGAAATGACCTTTTCTATTTGTATGACTAGGTGAGCGTTACTCTTTAAGTTCAAGCTGTAAGCATGATCACATCTATCAATAGTAGGATTGGTTACAGCCTTTCTTCTCTTATTATTTAATATTATATCCATGTTATTTCAGTGGATCGGTTGGTTCGAGGAAAGCCTTTCATGTGGCTTGGTGATAATTTTAGCCTCTCTTAAAAAGTTTGAGTTTGTTTTTTCAAATCAAGTATATGTATCTAAACTAATCCGACTTTGCCTGGAAAGTCAGGATTGAGCACTGCTCTCTTCTGCATTTTTAGATCATCAGTTTACTCGAGAATTACCTCCATGTGCCACTGGAATGCAGCCAGTTCTGGAGTAAGACAGACCAGCCCCTTACAGAAACTGAAGAAGTGTGTCTTGGCCAACTGAAATGCCAGGGGAACTGCTGTGCTGTGCTGTGGAAGGTATTGATATTGCCTGGAATGTCAGATCTAGTTTGTTATTTTCCTTGGAGAATTAGTGATGAAATCTGGCAGTACATCACGGCTTTTATCATCAGTGTTTTGTTATAATTTGTAGAAATTTTCACAAAGTAGAACTTGTGTAGAACAAAGTACATGTTGTGCTTAGGCACATGGTTTAGTGGATTTTGATACGGCTGGGAATAAGGTTGGACTTGATGATCTTGAAGGTCTCTTCCAGACACAACTATTCTATGATTCTATGAACTTAGCGCTGACATTTCATACTGTGATTTCTTCAGGGATTTCTACTGTGTGCCCAGGACAAATGCAGATTCCTGCGTGATCCTTTTCAGTGCTCTGAAGAAAGTCAAAGTACTCCTGCTCTTTGATGGATGAGCTAACCCATCGCTGCAGCCTGGCTGCCCTCGCCCCTGAAAGGCATCTTGAATTAATCAATGAACCAGGCTTCAGCGAGACCACTAAATTTGAATTTGCAACAGAAAACTCAAGCAAGTACTTCTTATGCTAGGGATTCATGAGCAGGTGATGAAAGGTTACGCTGGTGCCAGCATACGAAGGGGCCATGTAGCATCTGCTGAAAGAATGTGTGTGCTGCTTCTACCACTTGTGGCCCACACCCTGCGTGACCGAAATGGGTGATTACGGGACCGGGCATCTATTCTGCGGGTGCAAATCCTGGGTTGTTGGGTTTTCTTTGGTGGGGATTCTTTGGGAAGTGAGTTTACTGGAAGACTGGGGTTCATGTGACAGAGATACAACAGTCTTAATTTGAGTTGTGTAGAAAGTTCAATTTAGAAACTAGTCACTGTGAGAAGTCTGTTCCTCTATTAACTGGGGGGGGAAGTTTGAAAACAAATTAAAAGTAATGTTTTACAGTACTCTTTTCAGATTAATTTCATGCCAATTATTGCATTACTTTTAGCTGATAAATATTCAGAGACCAGAAGAAACCAACAAGATGGATTAATTCTCCCACACTACAAACAAAATTTTTAAATATTTTATAGAACATAATTAAATACTGCTTGTTGTTTTCACAATCAGATCTTGGGACATGTTAATTAACTGCTTTAAGAAGACTGAAGACATGTTGCAAAAAAAAAAAAAAATAAAATTCTGATACTTATCTGTAGCGTTCAACCTTGTTGGCTAATAATGGTTCCAAAATAAATCCTACCTGCAGAAATCCGGTGGCACCATGCCATAAACATTTATCCTGTCACAGAGCTCTAATGCAATAGTCATTGTGAACCAGCCAGTGCTAAGCCAGGTGTTGGATATCTTCCTGAAAGAAAAAACATAATTAAGTTCATAGGCTGACAAACAATTCTTGAGATATCTGAAGCAATTTCTGAGCATTCTCTTCATTCTTTTGAAAGGTTATGAAAATTGGGCAACCAAGACTACTTCACTCCTTCATCTTTTAATGATTTTGCTTGTTTCTTCTGTCAGTGGACTAATTTATGCAGAAACTGCCCTCGCTGTAATTAATTTTGACCACAGGAATGTTAATATTTAGCTGACCTTTTGGTAAGTTTACTTTAAGTGACTGAAACTTCAATGTCCTGTATTTATATTCTGCTGCTAGTAATCTATACACATCTATAATCACTTAATGGAGCTTGCACACTAAGTGCTCAGGGAGACACATCATGGGGGCTAAGGAGGGCAGCTTAAAATGCTGCACAGCATACAAAGGAGCCTGCTTGCTGGAGCGAGATCTGGCCTCAGGTGCTTGCTTTAACCATCTCTCCTCCTACCCTGTCTGTAATTTGGATTCTGGAACCTTCCAGTCACTCACTGTGTAATGGTTACTGGCACAAGCACTGGAAGTCCCAACCCTGTGTTAAGCTCCTGCGCTGTCCCTGTGCTGGGGAGAGCTGGCAGTCTTGGAACCAGGAGGGTCAGTGACATGCCAGTGAGCAGCACGTCTTAAAGGTGCCATAAAGGCATGTTTAGGGACAATCCTACATGACCAAGTCAGGTACCTCCCTTAGAAATGGAGACATATAAGTTGGGTATTTAGTCCAGAGAAAACAAGTTCACTCAAAGGTCTCCTTTCAAATACCACTACAGGAGACAGCAGGTCTCCCTAATGGCTCCTCACTCAGCTAGAAAAGTCCTGCAGGAAGCGGTCCAAGCTTGTGTCATCTGCAGCTCAAAAAGGCCTCAGATTCCTGGTGACAGCCTGTCACAGTGATTGGCTCTCCTTTAATCTCTTACTAAAGCTGAGGCATCGTGGAAGCAAGTGCAGGCTCCTGGATGGCTTCTGCACTGAGTCAGGCTGTACTGTGATGGAATCTGCTTTAACCCCACTGCACCACACCTAGTGGAACGCACAAGAGTCCTGCAAGCAGGGAACTGAAGCCACAACAGCCACCACCAGCAAGTGCCAGCAATCACTAATACATAGTTCAGCAGTCAAGAGCCCACCAGGGAACTTCCTAAGCTAATGCTGACCAAGTTGGTTCTAAGTAGGTCACCTACAGGTCAGTAGCAGGGAGATGTTTTGAGCAGTCAGACTGAGGAATGCTTTGTACCAAAGCATCCTGTTTCCTCAGTGAATTAGACTATTACAAAGTAAAAAAAAAAAAAAAGTAGTAGTGGTATCAGTGCTGTAAAGTGGTGCTGTCAGTGCTGGCTGCTTAAAAGGGACTTCTAAAGGTAAAGGAATTCTTTAACTAGAAATGCCTGAAGGATGCTGGGGAGCCTAGGTAATTTGTCCTGTCCTGTGTAGGTCACCTGGTAACGTATGAACTCCTGAAGTGTACGTTTTCACTGTTCCTGATACACTGACTGTCAGGCTAAGATAGGATTTGGAGAATAACACGATTTAAGCATCTCATTAGTTCCAATTATGAGGCCTTACTTATATTCTGAATTTGACTTAAGATGGGTGTGTGTGGGGAGGTGTGCAGTTTGTCCCAATGTCATATCTGAGCCATCAGCCCAGCAGAGGCCTTCAGGCACTTCAACAACACAAAACAGTAAATCATTTTGGGCTCAAAATTGTTAGGAAAGGGAAAGGTCTAAAAGATGTGCTTTCCTGCCACTTGAGAGTTTCTGAGTCTATGAATCAGTAGGCAGTTCAGGACCATGTTCAGGCTACGAGTGCTTTAAAGCTTGCACAGGGCTGCTGGTTTCAGTGCCTAAGCCCTTCCCTTCCAAAGGCAAGGGAGCAGTGCTATCCAGGCCGGGACCAAAGTGGGTGGGCTTTGCACAGGCCAGGCAGCCCAGCCAGGCTGTCTGCTGGGCTAGTTTTCATTTTGCTTACACACACTTGTGCTATAACTTAGTTTTTTCAATAAATAGGAGAATAAGTGAATTTAAATAAACTAGCTTAAAAGCTACACAATGAAATAAAGATTTAAAAACTTATTCAAGTACCACTTTGACCTCTTTAAATACCATGTGTGTAGGATGGCAATACAGAGACAGGGTTACTGTGCCTTGCCTCTTCATAAAAGATCTGAACAAGAGTCCAACAAAAGAATACTGGTTTTATACCTAATCAGCTGTAATGAAAGAATATGAAGAACTGTCATGTGCTTATTAGGGAAATTATCAGATATTCTTTTATACGATGAAGTAACACACTGTGCTGATAATTCTGTAGTGCACACTAAATTACAATTAAAGGCCTTTCTGCTCCACCAAAATCTCATTTATAATCTCTCTGGAAATACTCTTCCTGCAGTTATTTCATTTATGCTTCCTTTATCTAATTACTGTAATATTGGTTCTGAATCATATTTTCTTAATGTACCCTTATTCAATTATAAAGTTATCTTCAAGTACAGTTACTTTATAATACCAAGTGTATTGCTCTGCGGCCTTTGTCATTCACCATACTATTTAACTGGCAATGTTTTCTGAAGGTTCCCCTTAATTTCAAAATCTTTTTTTTTCAAAAAGCACAATATATCCAATTACCTTTCTTCTCATCATTTTCAAGACAAAAATGAATGGTTTGATTATTGCAACCTTGCAATCAGGCCTCTCTCTCCCTCCTGTGTTTTTCTGCAGGCACTAATGTTAAGAGCTCAGCAGACATCTCCCTGGGAACAGCAACATTCTGGGCTGCACAATGTTCTGTTCCTGCCCCCACAACTACATACATTTTCTTCCCTTAAAAATTCCTTCCTACCCATGTTTCTTTTCATCTTCCCTCTCTTTTTCTTTGCTGCCTATTCATTTATTTTCCTCTGCCATTTTAATCTTCTTAGTCCTTCAAGGATGCTGTATGTGCCCTCTAAAGAGCAGCTCATACACAGCAGAGCCTGTGATTGCCTAAGAGCACCAGGATGTGCTTGTGGGGCTGCGTTTTGCTAGAAGCCAAGTGCCCTGGACTCACACTGGGAGTTCAGGGTGCCCATGCCCGAGTCTACTATAAACTTCTTATAATGAATGTCGTTAATGTCTCTAATGCCTTCAGAATATTTCAGGAGACAGGACTAAGCCTGGTGCCTGGGCAGAAAAAAGAAATGCTTTTATCACATGCACAGCTATTAGGCCTCTTCTCCAGAAGGGTGATGCAGAACCAGGGAGAGCAGCTGGCCTGGAATTGCACAGCCAGTGTCAGGACAGGAATGGGATCCTGACTCCCCAGGGCAGACCTGGCCAGGCTGAAGGAGAGCGGGTAAACTGT
Source organism: Actenoides lindsayi (assembly GCA_025331215.1). Lineage (NCBI taxonomy): Eukaryota > Metazoa > Chordata > Aves > Coraciiformes > Alcedinidae > Actenoides > Actenoides lindsayi. Next base: position 840 of record WTSP01014507.1, on the reverse strand, counting down.
TCCTCAAGCCTGAGGACTGCATGTGGTCTTACACGGCCAGAGTACTCAAGGAAAGGAGGTGGCAGGGTGCAGTCCTTGAGTACAGGGTCTGAGCCTTAGGGCTGATGGTAGCCCACGTTCCAGTGCAACTATGGCTCTGGTAACTTCCACACCTTCATAAATACTGGGCATACAGATAATACTTTGCACTTTTCTTGAAGGGTTCAAATGCTTAATTTACCTTTTCACCTCGCTCTAGTCTGGGTAAACAAAACCTGGAAAAGACTGTAACATCACAACTGGGAAGGTATCTCCCCTTGCTAAATCACACACTCACAGAATGTTTGGGGTTGGAAGGGACATCGAAAGATCATCTAGTCCAGCCCCCCTGCCAGAGCAGGATCACCTAGAGCAGGTCACACAGGAACACGTTCCAGTGGATTTTGAATGTCACCAGAGAAGGAGACTCCACAACCTCCCTGGGCAGTCTGTTCCAGGCTCTTTCACCCTCAACACAAAAAAGTTTCACTTAACGTTCCCGTGGAACCTCCCATGTTCCAGCTTGTGCCCGTTGCCCCTTGTCCTGTCACTGGACATCACTGAGCAGAGCCTGGCTCCATCCTCCTGACACTCGCCCTTTCCATATTTATAGACATTAATGAGGTCACCCCTCAGTCTCCTCTTCCCCAAGCTAAAGAGACCCAGCTCCCTCACCCTTTCCTCAGCAGGGAGATGTTCCACTCTGTCATCTCTGTGGCTCTGTGCTGGACTCTTTTGAGTAGTTCCCTGTCCTTCTTGAACTGAGGGGCCCAGAACTGGACACAATATTCCAGATGCAGCCTCACCAGGGCAGAGTAGAGG